>NIVC01003990.1:0-66128 GCA_002269645.1 Macrostomum lignano | reverse complement strand
ACCAACTCCAAGACAAGACTCGGACATAAACTAACCCGAGACTCGGCCATAAACCAACTCCAAGACAAGATTCGGACATAAACTAACCCGAGACTCGGCCATAAACCAACTCCAAGACAAGATTCGGACATAAACTAACCCGAGACTCGGCCATAAACCAACTCCAAGACAAGACTCGGACATAAACTAACCTGAGACTCGGCCATAAACCAACTCCAAGACAAGACTCGCGACATAAACTAACCCGAGACTCGGCCATAAACCAACTCCAAGACAAGATTCGGACATAAACTAACCCGAGACTCGGCCATAAACCAACTCCAAGACAAGATTCGGACATAAACTAACCAGAGACTCGGCCATAAACCAACTCCAAGACAAGACTCGGACATAAACTAACTCCAAGACTCGGCCATAAACCAACTCCAAGACAAGACTCGGACATAAACTAACTCCAAGACTCGGCCATAAACCAACTCCAAGACAAGATTTGGACATAAACTAACCCGAGACTCGGCCATAAACCAACTCCAAGACAAGATTCGGACATAAACTAACCCGAGACTCGGCCATAAACCAACTCCAAGACAAGACTCGGACATAAACTAACCCGAGACTCGGCCATAAACCAACTCCAAGACAAGACTCGGACATAAACTAACCCGAGACTCGGCCATAAACCAACTCCAAGACAAGATTCGGACATAAACTAACCCGAGACTCGGCCATAAACCAACTCCAAGACAAGACTCGGACATAAACTAACCCGAGACTCGGCCATAAACCACACACAAAGACCCTTGCTGCAGATCGACTTTTGCATTGAGTTTCGGCAGCGCCCAGACCCCCTACCTTACCCTGCAAAACTAACATGATGCCTGCCTTCGGGCTGATTATGCGTACTAACCTTTGCCGAAACTAACATGATGCCTGCCTTCGGGCTGATTATGCGTACTAACCTTTGCCGATGGTGCTTAACCTCAATGGTCTCAATTGATGGTCTCAATTTCAAGCCAATGCACAAGCCCCGTACCAAAACTAAAAGTATTGACGCCCGTTAGTGTTGCCAGGCCAGACACTAAACCCAGAGCTGCATTGAGCATACAGGGCAAAGAGAACATCACCAAGCCTCTCTGCCTACCTGCACAGAGAAATCCGGCGATCCGATGCCGCTAGCCTCGCCGGCGTCCTCGTCGCCAAATGAGTTATCAGTTGACGCTGCCGGCAAACCGTCGGCCTCTTCGTCGGAGGCTGGCAGGCTCTCGTAGCCAGGTCTTGGCTGGTAGCTCAGCCGGTGGTGCAGCACGAGGGAGGCCACGGTGCAGACTAGGCAGGGCACCAGCACGGCTGTTGTGAATATGTACTGTGTTGTTGCGGGTGGAGGGAGCGAATGACTATAATGCTAGAGGTAAGTAAGGGCCAGAATGAGATAACGAGCGTAGATATGGGTGGAAAAGAGAGGGAGAGGAAAGAAAGGTGTAGAGGGGAGGGAGAGGAGGGAAAGGTGTAGAGGGGAGGGAGAGGGGGGAAATGTGTAGAGGGGAGGGAGAGGGGGGAAAGGGTAGAGGGGAGGGAGAGGAGGGAAAGGGGTAGAGGGGAGGGAGAGGAGGGAAAGGGGTAGAGGGAAGGGAGAGGGGGAAAGGGGTAGAGGGGAGGGAGAGGGGGAAAGGGGTAGAGGGGAGGGAGAGGGGGAAAGGGGTAGAGGGAGGGAGAGGGGGAAAGGTGTAGAGGGGAGGGAGAGGAGAGAAAGGGCAGAGAGGAGGAGAGAAGGGGGTAGAGGGGAGGGAGAGAAGGGGTAGATGGGAGAGAAGGGGGTAGAGGGAGAGAAGGGGGTAGAGGGGAGAGAAGGGGGTAGAGGGGAGAGAAGGGGTAGAGGGGAGAGAAGGGGGTAGAGGGGAGAGAAGGGGTAGAGGGGAGAGAAGGGGTAGAGGGGAGAGAAGGGGGTAGAGGGGAGAGAAAGAGACAGAGGGACGTGAAGGTTGTAGAGGAAGGCAGAGAAAAAAGGGGTAGATGATTTGATAAAATAAAGGACAGAACATATTAGAAGCTAAATAACTGCATGATTAAGTACACATGATACCTGTCGCTTGCCGAACTGAAATGCAGGATCAACATCCTTAACGGGCCAGCATTGGTAGTGGAAATCAGCATGATGCCCGCCAGAAATGTAGTCAGCCTTAAGATTGGGAACGGGGGATTTGGATAATAATCTCCATAATTTACATGTAGCAACTGAATAATGTATTTAAACTTTTAACTAAAATCGACTAGAAACGCTGACAGACTTCCTTCCTTGCACTCTCGGGGATTAATGATAAAATGGGGATTTAATGTCAGCTTAAGGCTTTCCGTGTGTTTTTCCACCATAAACCTAGCCCGAGACTCGGCAATAAACTAATTCTAGACTCGGCCATAAAACAACCAGAGACCCGAGACTCGGCCAGAAACTAATCCGAGACTCGGCTATAAACCAACCCCAAGACTCGGCCATAAAACAACTCCAACCCCAAAGACTCGGCCATAAAACAACTCCAACCCCAAGACTCGGCCATAAACCAACTCCAACCCCAAGACTCGGCCATAAACCAACTCCAACCCCAAGACTCGGCCATAAACCAACTCCAACCAAAGACTCGGCCATAAAACAACTCCAACACAAGACTCGGCCATAAACCAACTCCAACCCCAAGAATTGGCCATAAACCAACCCCGAGACTGGGCCATAAACCAACCCCGAGACTGGGCCATAAACCAACCCCGAGACTGGGCCATAAACCAACCCCAAGACTGGGCCATAAACCAACCCCAAGACTGGGCCATAAACCAACCCCGAGACTGGGCCATAAACCAACCCCGAGACTGGGCCATAAACCAACCCGAGACTGGGCCATAAACCAACCCCGAGACTGGGCCATAAACCAACCCCGAGACTGGGCCATAAACCAACCCCAGCTGCTGCATTTAGTCGAGAACAGCCTGAAGTTAAGTCGACATTCCACAAGTAACAATAAATAGCACTCACCCAAATCCGGTAAAGAAAAAGTACGCCTTGTACTTCAGTACATAGCACAGTCCGCGCATTCGCAGTAGTAGCATGGATACGGCTAGCACGGCTGTCCAAATTCTAGTGCCAACAACGCCAAAGAAGAAGGCAACAAATTGTAGAAGATTAAGCTGATGACGAGAAGGATCCTGCGGTAAAGCCTGGGACACTACCATGGCCAGACAGGTGACACAGTGACAAGCTAGCAGGCTGAGCAAGAACAGATGAGGCACCCGAAATGCTCGCCTACTTAATAATAAATAAGCTAGAGTGACAAGTTGACAAGCCAAGCTAACCAAGCTGACATTGATTGACGTGTGACAAATAAACTGTTCATAGTCTGTTGGCGACATAATCGGCAGCAGAATTAGCCGAGACGAGATGTACATAAGCGGAGCGCACAGGAATGTACTAGAGACTAGGCCGGAAGCTACTAGTTCCGGTGCCGGACTAGCGATGGAGAACTGGGCAGTATAGACGAACACAGTTGGAGCCGGTGGCAGGGCGCCATAGAGGAAGGCAAAGGTTGAGTAGGCCAGAGTATCGTTAGCATAGACACCAGGCCTGAAGCTCTGCACTAACTCTCTCATAACAAATGGCGCTATAAGCAGTTTAATAATGAGAATTAGCATTAGTCCGAATAGCAGAGACCCGGATCGCAGCTGGGCAGTTTTTCCAACCATATTAACGCCCAAATAGAATAGTGCTGTAGCGCTGAACGCATTGCCAAATATGGATAACACAGAGTCCACTATCTCTGGCAGGCGTCTGGAGCAGATGAAATTGAATATGACGCCAAGAGCGGACATGAATACTAACGGGTTGAGTAGGACGCCTTTGGCAATGTCGCCTAGCACATCTAAGCAGCGCTGCCGATTGTTAGTCTCTGGCTGGCTGGACTCTTTAACAGCAGCGCAATCGCTATTGGCTGCCAGTTGTCCGGGCTCAGAGCCGGACAGCTGGTCATCAGCTGCTGCTCCAGCACTTGCCGCTGACAGAGCCCGGTCAATCTCGATCATTATGAAACCAATTGGATTGATAATCAGGAATGAGATTGGAGCGAACAGGTACAGGTAGCGGGTTATTGACGGGAACAGGATGTTCACTGAAATGCAGAGTGGATGGGCGCCGAGGAACAATGGCCCAGCAGCTGAGGATCTGGGAGGCTCTGAGGATCTGGGAGGCCGGGCAACTGAGGATCTGGGAGGCTGGCCCAGCTGAGGAGCAACTGAGGATCTGGGAGGCTGGCCCAGCAGCTGAGGATCTGGGAGGCTGGCCCAGCAGCTGAGGATCTAGGAGGCTGGCCCAGCAACTGAGGATCTAGGAGGCTGGCTGGCCCAGCAACTGAGGATCTCGGAGGCTGGCCCAGCAACTGAGAATCTGGGAGGCTGGCCCAGCAGCTGAGGATCTGAGAGTCTGGCCGAGCAACTGAGGATCTGGGAGGCTGGCCCAGCAACTGAGGATCTGAGAGGCTGGCCCAGTAACTGAAGATCTGAGAGGCTGGCCCAGTAACTGAGGATCTGAGAGGCTGGCCCAGCAACTGAGGATCTGGGGTGTTGGCCCAGCAAGTGAGAGGCTGGCCCAGCAACTGAGGATCTGGGAGGGTGGCCCAGCAGTTGAAGATCTAGGAGGCTGGTCCAGCAACTGAGGATCTGGGAGGCGGTGGCCCAGCAACAGGTGTGGCCATTAGCTCACATATAGGATAGCCCAGCGCGAAATCGTTAGTCTGAGTGCAGAAGATGCCCAGTATGCCGGCAATCGCCAGCCGGTGCTCGGAGGCCAGCAGGAAGCTGAACAGCGCCACAGAGGCGAACACCAGAACTTTAGTAGCCAGAATGGAGCCTAGAAAGGCCCAGCTAACACCTGACAAATCTATTGTAACCATAAATCTAAATATAAGCGACGGCAATGCAAAAGTGCTAACGAAACGGCCAAGGCCTTTGGCTTGACTCTCCGGCAGTAGGCCGGTGCGACAGGCGGCGTAGCCGGTGAGGATGACCACGAAGCACTGGACAATGGCGGGGAACAGGTGGTCCATGACGCCGCCGCCAGCCCCGGCCGGGATGCTGGCGTTTGTGGAGAACATTCTAGCACAACCGCGAGATTTTAAATCAACTGCACTACTGTCAGTAGCTGTGTAGAAAGCAGCGATGAAATTGTGGGCTGAAATTTTTTATAAAAAGAATAGTCGAAGCTTTATACTACTTAGTAAGTAGCTTAAAATACAATATTTTGTAAGATCGGAAACATTTGCAATACGAAACACTATCACAATATCTCTTATAAATTCTACATACATGATCATTTGTGGCAGTGTCTATGCTTGTACTACGTACTAAGTACTGGTGGGTTAAAGTACAGATATACGTACTTTTAGACTAGAAACAATTTCAAACGAATTTCAATTAATGGAAATTGCCCAGCTCGTTAAGTATCAGGGGGGAATGGGAGAGTGGCCAAGGAGTTTTGCGCGTCGGCAGCCAGCCTATTACAAGTTAAGCAGAGTTGGTCACGGTTAGTACGCAGCTAAAGAGTGACAAATTAAACTGAGAATTCGTAACAAAAATAATTAAGAAAGTCCAACACATATTGATGCTTGCTGATTGAAATGCTCAAAAGCTAATGAACTTTTATTGAGCCTATGAAATCTATACAAATAACTTCACTCAAATTATGTGTAATAACCATAACTGGTGAATGAACGAATCAGTCTTTCTTTTGCCGATTAAAATACGGAGTATGCTTAGAATCTTTGCCGCGCAGTTTTCTAAGCCGGTCCATCTCCTCCTGGAAGTCCCGGTACTCGTCCCTGAACACGCCCATAGAGCGCAGGCTGCGGAATATCGAGCTGAAGCTGTCCAGCGGCGGGTACCAGCCGGCCCGCTGCCGGCCCCACGGCTCCGCCATCAGTCGCCTGGCTACATTGCGATCCTGAGAAGACGTTGGCCGAGCGAAGTCAACAAAAATTCGGCCAGACAGATAGGCCATCCGTTTCATGTAATTGCTGCTGCTTGCCGCTTTTTGGGCCATTGCTGTTGCTTCTAGTAGAGCATGCAAACAATGCATAATGCATAATGTACTTACAAGTGTTAATGGCAGCACTACAATCATAGCTGGGCTACCCCCTCAAATAGGTTTTTCTCAGTGATACCCGACTTACAGAATTGAAGGATTATAAATAAATGGTTATTGTCCAATTGCCAAGACAATCAAGACAAGATAATAAAACATTCGTCTGACACTTATTCTAGTTGTTCAACAATATTAAAAAATTAAAGATAGACATTTATTCTAAGGAAGAATAGCAAATACTACACTGAGAGCCAACACTTCCATTTCTATCCTATGCTTATTTACACTGTAAACTGTAAAGGTCTACAGAGGGTCAGAAGATATAAAATTTCAAATATAGACCCTAAGCTGTTTGGGTTTATAAACTAAATTCATTATTTAAATATGAACTAATTATTGCTTACACAACCATTACTTCATTCATTTCTTTACCATATATTACCAATCTTCCATAAATTTCTGTTGCACCTGCTAGTGCTACTAAAACAGCCTACATGTTCATATTTTAATAATAATTAACCTTTCATTTTCAAATAAAGAAGTTTCTTTTTCTTACTATTTGTTATTTAATAAATTGTAAATCACTTGGAAAACCTTTCTGCGTCAGCTGAGAAAATGGAAAGCCAAAGACAGTGCATTATGAAGTTTGTTGTTGTGAAAAAGTGCAAAACTCCTTTATGTTCTGTGTTAATGTTATATATTAATGCATATTAATCATTATCAGTTACATAGCAAACTTAGGAATTAATAAGTTAAGACTTTTTTAATTCTAACACATTTGCCATTAATGGAAGTTAAGATTATCATTAATAGTGCCCAACACTGTTCTTGCCTAATTTGTGATATAGAAGTGGTGCTATAGCTAATGATTCCAGTAGGTACTGGATTTGATCATTGCAATCCCATCTAGCAATCTGCTTGCCACTATATGCTTATTATAGCTGCAGGTCTTAGTCGAAGGTAACCAAGGTTCCAAGTCCTAAGACAATACATGATATGCAAGTATTATATTAATATATTGATACATTTTTATAGAATATTATACTATAGCTCAGTTATCAAATTACTATTATTATCTAGTTACATTTAACTACAACTATATAGCTATAGACTATATTTAGGCTTACTTAAGGGGAAAAATACTAGGGCATAACAACCTATGCCTACTTATACTTATACTCGTATTTTATACTTATTCATTATTGGAATCACTACTATGAAGACAACTTATTAAACCATTAAAAACTGAATTCAATGAATTCAACTAAATTTAATTATGTATTCAACTGAAATCTATATACTGTATCCCCCAAGCATCCTAAAGTTGAAAAATCCTAGATACATTATGCAGACTTAAATATTACTATTTGGCCTATCTTATTATTTTATAAATAATATAAGGCCTATGGCTATAGCTTACACCAGGTGCTACCATATAGAAAATGCACTATATCAGCAAAAATTCCCTTTGAAAATAACTTAGCAATAAGGCCATAAGCATTTTTTTTCAATGGTAATTTGGCCTTTATTTCCTTATTTGAGAATATAGACCATGCAAGGGCAGGCAATTAATTGGTCCAAAAATGTGGCAATAGATAAAACTTTCAACCTTTTCAGCCTCAGTTCAGGATATGGTTCCTTTGAATAGAATTTTGCCTAATCCATTTGTGAACATTTTGGTAGAAGAGGCAGATGAAGTCTATTAAGTTAAAGAAACATTCAACAAAAGTTATGCCAATACCAAGCTCTCCTATTGCCTCAAAGTTTTGTGCTTTTTGATGGCTTATTTGTTATAAGCTATTGCTAAAATCATATTGGTAAATGTGCTAACATTTTGACAAAAAGTGAGCATTTTATCTATATAGAATCTTGCCTTCAATACTACCTATGCAACAAACTAGTAGTGAAGAACATGACATATGTCTACAATGTAGGCTGCAAGATGAAATGACAGTAGACAACCTATATTAACAGTATCATTGGAGTGCATCATTCTAGTAGTCAATGCATTTTATCTCTATAGGCATATTAGAGAATTTCTTTAAGTCAAACACCCTATATAGGTACTTTCCTAGTGCAGAAGACTAATAGAAAAAATGTTCACAATTAGCACTGTTTACTATTGGCTTGTCACAAATTAAAGCTTCCTTTCTTAGGAGAATCTTTGCCTTTTTTCTTGTTTATTTCAAGTATTAATGTAGTAATATGGTATGTATTTAAATCCACTGCTTAAATTTTAGCTTGTCAATTCAGTTTGGCTTATGAAAGGCTGTGGATTGATAGATGGTGAACACTGCAAGCAGATTAACTCCTTATTATGGCCTTATAGTCCCAGCTTCCTAGTTTAAGTAGATGCAATTAGATTGGCAAACCTTTTTTGTCATATATCATTAAGCACTTGGATGCAGTTCATCTTTTCTAATTGTGTACATAATAACTTTATTAGCTTAAAGTATATACTTTATATTCTTATGTTGATCAATCTTTTTATAATATAATTAGTTTCTTTTTGAATAATGAATCTACCCCTTCTCATTTTGTTTTTAAAGCTGACTGGCTTCTTGATCAACTTTGACTATATAAGAAGCACACAGCCATCCACAAAGCTAAATTGGTGCATTGTTGAAACTTCCACTTTGAAAGTATACCTTTTTACAAGTTTGCTAAGTTTTGTATTGAAGTAAATTCTTACAACTCTACTCCTATGATAGTGTATAAGATTTAACTATACCAAAGCAATGTTTAAATAATTAGTTGGTTTATAAAAGGGTGACTACTCAGGATAGGAAATGACGAAACTTGAAGGCTTATCTATTAATAAATTAGTCCTTAAAAAGCATTACTTTGAGATATGTTTTACCTTGTAGTCAGTGAGTTTGTCAGTGGTAAATAGGCCTTCAAGTTTGACATTTCTTATCTGAAGTATTGAGTAGTCCCTGAAGGGTGGGTTCCTGGAATTAGAATTCTGCCATATTTGCAAGTGGCACTGCACTGTCTTAAATGCATTAGCAAGCTGCACTTTATTTAAAACAAAACCTTAGATCTAGATCTGCTGTTTGTATAGCTCACATGGGCAAAAGGAGTTTTGCATAATCATGTACTATCTTGACACTCTTCTATTGAAAATGCAACAATTGATTTGCCATTTGCTAGAATGTTATCAGACTCAGCCAGTTCAAAGCTTCACTAACCCTGACTTGCTGATTTATGCCTCACTGGATATAGACCCTGCTGGCACAAACTTATCTTGATTGCTATGAAAGCAAATTTTGGAGACTAGTGCATATGTAAAGTGACTTCAAGAAGAGATGAGTATGTTTCTTCATGAGTCCTACAATTTTTACAGCTGACTAATTGAGACATCAAGCTACTAACTGTAGCATTTGGACTGAAGGCTTAGTTTGGAATGCTATTTGAGTCTCTTTAAATAAAGTAGAAAAAATCTTAAAGGATATTGTTAAACTTCTGAGTGATCCCCAAGTGACACAAACCAGTTATGTGACAAAATTTAAGTTCAGACAATTTAAGAATAGTTCAAATGATTCAATGTATAGTTCTTTGTGGACAACTTAATTGAATAAACAGTATATGCATATAAAATTGAATGCTAGTGCCTAATATGTTTGAATCTATGTAGCAAGTTCAAATCAAAGTTTTTATATATTGTATTACTCTTTACTATATTTGCTATAAAGCTTGTCTATATACTGCTACTCTTTTGTTTAATGCATTCATGGCCTAGAAGCCTCACCAATCAAGCCCCAATCTATTTTAGCACATAGGTCACTTCCTGCATCTTATATAAATATTAAGGTCATCTCTACATTTTTTCAAGTAAAATAAATGGAATTGAAGAAGAACAATTATTCTTGAGACCTGAACTGCTCTTAAAATTATGTTGATATGATTCAATTGTAGATTTTGCTATATCTTTATATATAGCAATGAATTTTGCTTCATATAAAAATGCTTTAAAAGTCTTGTGCTTACCTTCTTTCTGTGATTACAATTGTATGCTAGCCTAAATTGCACTATATATTACTTGTAGCGTTTTCTTTTGGTTGAAAAATAATTTGGTAAGTAAATCCAACTATATTTTATATTTTTAGTTACTTACAAACATATTGCTTGCATTTTTGTTTGAGAATAAAGCCCATTTATATATAGGCAACAGTTATTTTCATAGAATAAATAAGGCTATAATGATCAATATACATGTAGCTATGCAAGTTAAAAAACAAGCTTTAGGCTACTTATAAAAAAATAGCCTGTTTTAATTTAAAAGTTTTGTATTTTGCCCAATGGACATTGTTACATTACTTGTATATTTCCCTCCCTAGTGCCTACCTTCCCTATTATTAGCTATGATAATACTGGCTTTTTTCCTACTATTTGTATGTCCTTCCCTATCCTTTTATATACCTTCCTATAGCCTCCTCTACAAACTTGACTCTTTATATTTTCTCTTCTATATATACCTTTTGCCCTTACTATCTATTTTACCTTGAGGCATTTACCCTCCTCTGAACTGTCAGAGGCAATAAGCAATAGAGCTATTGAAAGTGGTAGTAGGATGCAAAACTGGGATGTGACAAAGATATAAAGAATGCTGCCCTATGTAGACTTACAATAGAATAGAAATTTCTTAAGTTATCTAATTTGTACATTTTGCACTTTGCTTTCCAGAGTTTAGGAAATTTAGGTAATCTCAAAGGTAGTTAAATATGCAGAACTATCAGTGACCTAATAGGCATTGATATAGGGGAAAGGGAAGGCAATAGAAAGACAGTGATGGGTAAAGAGAGAGAGGGAGAAGATAAGGCTAGAAGGGAAAAAAGGATGGGGGCTAGGAAGAGAAAAGGGAGGGGCTAAGGAAAGAAGATGATGGGGGCTAAAAGGGAGGATAAGGTGTGGGCTAGGGAGAGGAAAAGGTAAGGGGCCAAAGAAAAGGAAAAGATGATTAATGGAAAGTATAGAGGGCATAGGGGTTTTAGATGATAAGGAGGATATAGGGAGGGTATAGAATATAGGGAAGGTATAGAGCATATAAGGAGAGTCAAGGGTAAACTGAGGATATGGAGGGTAAACTGAGAGTATAGAGGTTAGGAATGTTAGAGGTTTTCCATACATTTTGGTGCCTGTGCTTTTCAGTGCCCTACATTTTGGTGCCCCAGATTGCTTTTTGGTGCCTCAGTTTAAGATGCCAAAATAATAATAAAAAAGGAAGTCCTGTAACAAATATAATAAATACTTTACAAAATGTTCAATATTCCTAATAAAAGCAGTATTCATTTTGTTAAACTGGCATTTTTTTAAATTTAGAAAAATATTGTCAATTTAATTGCTTGCATTTGTTATATCTTGTATATACAATACAAGCTAGCTATACTCAGCAAGCATGCTAGTGCTATTAAGACTTAGTAAGGTAAAGTTGAAATCTATAAACAATACTATATAGTTTTTTATTAGAATTATAAAATGTGACAAGTATATTTTATTATTTATTTTTTGTGAATCATATGATAATGTTTTATTTTATAAAACTGCATGGGAAATGAAGTGAGTATTATTTAATAAGCTGAAATCTTTTGGGGCATAACTATCAGACTATAATCTATAAGATTTTACTACAAGTGCATTTGGGGCATGAGTTTAAAATTTTGATGCCACTGATGCAGCAAGCAATATAAAAGTAAATTGAATCAAGAAAATTGAGTCTATGTAAAGAAAAAATTAAATTGAAATAAAACAAAACTATTTTTTAAATTAATAGTTTTAGTTTACCTTGTAATATTAAGCCAATAATTTTATATATTGTATATTTTACTTTGTTGCAATTTCCTTGGCTTAGTTAATAAACTATATAATCTATAGACTAACATAAACTTAATGTAATATTATATAATATGTATATATAGGCCAAATAAATATCATATATAGGCCTAGCAGGTCTAATTATAATTAGTAATAGTAGGGCCTATATGCTACCTACAAGCATAAATGCGTATGAATAAATAGCAAAGAATTAAAACTAGAATTAAGAAAGTATTCTGAAAAATCTAAAAAATGGATTTTAGAATTGTATCTTGTCAAGAAATTGAAGACAAGATAAGACAAGACAAGAGCAAGACAAGATACAATTTTGAAATATATATTTTTAGATTTACTTTGTCTTGTCTCGTCTCAAATTTCTCAACTTATAAGCCTTTCTTGTCTCAAATCTCGTCTCGAATAAAATCTCTAATTTTGACACCTCTAAAAAGCATAGATACCATATAAAGCAGGGTTCCCCAACCTGCAGCCTGTGGCAACTTCTAATAGTTTGCATTATATATATGTTATTATAAATTGATAACAACATGACTATTATCATGACGATTCTGGTAATTAATATGATTAGTTAATAACATGCTTGGGTGCAACCTAGGGATTCACCCGGCCGTTTCTATTGGCAACACACACATGTAAGTCATTATTGGACGGAATAGTAGTCACGTGACTGCTCTCAGCCAATAGTGACTTAAATGTGTGTGTTGCCAATAGAAATGGCCGAGTGATTCCAAAGGTTGCGCATGTATGGTTAATAAGACAATAGTAGCAAAAAAAGGTTTTTGAAATAATTTAACACAGAAAAATGCACAAAAAAAATTATTTATATTAATTTGTACGCCAGTCATGTACACCACACTGTACACAGCCAAGAAATGTACGCCAGTGTACACCACAAAACTCCTCTTTCTGCAATATGGTATGGACTGCCAAAACTAGATTTCATTATGCCAATTTATGGCTCTTAAAATGATATGCAGCCCCTTAAATAAAAAAATGTATGCAATTGCAATTCCTAAATCATTTGGATTGCTATTTTAGCTATTCTAAAGGTTGGAGACCCTTGGTGTAGAGTATTTAGGGAGGGTTTAAGGGTTAGGCAGGATATAGAAGGTATAAAGAGAGTATAAAGAAGATATAAAGTATATGGAAAATATGGAAACTAGGAATATAAATTATAAATAGGATAATTTAGTTAGTTATAAACTATAAAATATTTACTAGTATTTACTATAAAATATTTACTTTACATTTTAGCTAGGGGCCTACACCAATAAGCTATTTTCTGACTCTTCATTTGTAGCAAATACTATTTTGTGTATCTGGTTGTCTTCTAAGAGGTATTGAGTCTATTGACAGAAATATTTTTCCTGATGACTGATGTCTTGAGTTTGTGAAAATTTGGTCAAGTAGTGTAGGATGTCGGAACCATTTCTTGCTCCACACAGTCTACATGCTTCTTGAGAAAATATGTTGGGTGTAATGATCTCACATTTCAGTTTTAGAAGTGTTGTTAGGATTTTTTTGTTTCTAAATATGCATGGGAAATAATCTGAAAGGTCAGGCCTGCAGATTTTTTATAGAGATAGGCGTCTTAGTAGGATGTAACATTTTGCTGATCCTCTAGCAACAATATTAATTGCTAGATACAATTAATTTAGTAGTAGTAGTAGTAAGTTTGGCTCAGGCAAGAAGCCTGTTTGGCCAGTATATGTCAGTGTATTTAATATTAATATTATTTCGATAGAATGGGATCTGTGCGGCGAGTTTTACAATAATATAGTATTTGAAAGGGCGCCAATTTTCTTTTTCTTCTACGAAACTTCAAAAATCTTTAACGGCAAACAAAGCAAAAAGTATTTAAGTAAGGAATTAAAAGACAAGTATGGTGTCACTTAAATCCGTAGGTTTTCAAGTTTCAATATATTAAATTAATAATTAAATATATTATTATATAGATTTTAAATTCTGCCACGAGGGATTTTAAATTTTATTATCACCGTTAAATAACCGTTTATGTAAAACCATGCTTAGTTTATTGATAATTGTCACTATTTTAAATGAACTTTAACGCAATGAGGGGTTTAACTATAAAAATGCAATACTTTTTTGTATTACTTAGTTTAAGTGCCTTCTCTCCGCCATACTTCTTAGAATATACATATTATGTACATGAGGTGGGGGCGATTTAGACTTGGGGGTGGTCGGGATTGTCCGGTGTTCACTTGATCTAATGTCGAATTTGAGCGGCTCGGGCCTTCGATTGGGCGCCGTCGTTATTTCGTACGAATTAAATCCGGAAAGTTTGCGTAAACGGATCCCGATGAAAACAACTCGTAGATACTCCGTCTGCCGGGGTCCTCAATCCCGGGGGAGGGTAGTTTTGGTCGTAGGCGAGCGGCCTTCGTTTGGCGCGAGCGTTCAGATGGCGGGTCCTCAGACACCGTAAATTGAATGTGTCTCGTATTCTTATCGTGTTACTAACAGTAGAGTAGCGCTGCCACCACCGTAATTTGCGTATTACGGAACGTTGAAAAGTCTCGGAGCTTGCTTCGAGGTGAGACTGGGTTATTTTACGCCCCACGGGCAAATGACTTAAGTTAACTATATATGGCTTTAATCGAAGAAACGGATTGCAGTAGATTATTGCGAGTTTATTGATTATCGAGTTAGTATAAAAGAAAAACTAAAATATTAAACTAGGCCTCACGCGCGTAAAATAAGAGACCACCGACGAAAGATGAATCAGGGGTGCCGCAGTGCGGGCTTACTTAAATAAAACTAAGTTAGGTTTTCTTTCCTGCAAGTAATAGACTACGTTAACTAAACGTTATTAAGTTAAGGGACGTCAGAGTAGGAGAAAAGGGGGAGGGAGCAAGAGCATGAAGGGAGGACAGGCGCAAGGGGCGGGAATAAATACCCAGGAAACAGGTCACAAAAAGGCTGGCGAGGCCCAGAAACTGGGGAAGGGCGAAAACTCAAAAGGCCAGAAAGGGGAATCAACAAAATTACCGCAGAAATACATAGTAAAACAAAAGGAAAACACAATTTGGTCAAATAACGCCAGAAAATGGGGCAAGGGGGAACAGAAAGGGGGCAAAAATACGTCATGACTTGCGCCAGGGAGTGGACTAACGGGGACCAGAATAGGGTACGCATAATTTTATTGACCAGAAACTGTAATGTTATTAAGTAACCATATGAGCCAATAATCAATCGGTGGTACCCAACTACCACATACACCTGTATTAATGAATAAGACGATACAATACTTCCTCATTAATTGAATTGCTTACGTACGTACCCTATCTCTTGCATTGCTAGCCATATGCTTCAGCCTATACTCTATTTTAGTAGGCCTAGCCGCACTCCAATCCTTTTTATTTATCCATCATAACACTAGCTGCATGTTCAAATGAAAAAAAAGAAGGTAAAGGGGTTATAGTGATCCATTTCACAGTTCCAAGAATCCAAAGATGATCCTATATATCCACTTCAGTTTACGATCATTTAAATGGAAGAGATACATGTAAATGATCGTGAACCGAAGCTAGCGTATGTGTGTAAGGGGGTTTTGGTGTTTTACAAGCTCTATCTAAAATTTATCACTATCTCAATACATGGCTAGCTTCGGTACACGATCATTTAAATGGAAGAAATACATTGATATTGATATTTTAATAATTTTGCAAATAGAAAAACTATTTCAAGTAATTTATATTATTGGTCCAATGATCAAATCTTTTAATTTCTGCATCCAAAAATTAAATACACAAAAATATAATAATAGGATATCTACCTTGTCATACTCATATGCTACATGCATGTTTTAAACACATTAGTGCATTTTTTGTTAATGGTAAAAGATATATCAATCAAACTCATTAGATGTTGCAAAAGGATGTAAATATCATTGGCTAATCACTTTAGTCATTATATGAGGGTTTTGTTTCAGTTTTTGCAACTATATGAGATATATTATAATTTATTGGCAATTGACAAAGTAACCAAGGACAGGTTGGGAAACTCCCCATATGCCAAGCCATTTGATAAAATGACTGAGGTTTAAAATGGCTTTATTGGCTAATTGACAAAATAACCAATGCAAAAAACTAAGTTGACAAAATGCCAGTTGATGAAATGACTAGGGCCTTTATATAATTGGTAGGCCTAGAAATGCTTTCTATAACTCTTTCCTTTTTAGGTATATTAGGCAGCATTCCTTTAGTTTACGATTATTTTTCCACCCACATTTTGGTTCATGATCCCTATGTAATTTTTAATATAAATGATCATAGCTTTCTTGAAATAAACAAAAATTGTTAAACTGAACTTATTCGTTACATTAGAAAAAACTGAACAGAATAGCCAACAAATGGTTTCTTTCATGGCATGGCAATAACAAGGATCCTATATATCCACTTCAGTTTATGATCATTTAAACGGAAGTAATACATGTAGATGATCGTGAACCAAAGCTAATGTGTGTAAGGGCATTAGTGCATGAATGATAAATTCAATTTCCAAAAATGAGTCCAAGAAGATGATCCTATATATACACTTTGGTTTAGGATCATTTAGATAGAAGAGATACATGTAAATGATTGTGAACTGAAGCTAGCATAAATGTATAACAGGGTTTTGGTGTTTTAAAAGCTCTATCTGAAATCGATCACTATCTCTGTACATGGCTAGCTTTGGTTCACAATCATATACATGTATTTCTTCCATTTAAATGATTGTGTACCAAAGCTGAGGGGGGTGTTGAAGACATATGTAGTCACATATATTTATTTCTTCAACTGGGACTTGTTGGCAATTGAAATGTCATCTTGAGTTAATGTGCGCTCCCAAGTAACTTGATGCTTTATTATTCTCTACATGCTGCCACCCCCCTCAGCTTTGGTTTACAATCATTTAGATGTAAGCAATACATGTAAATGATTGTGAACCAAAGCTAGCCATGTATTGAGATAGTGATCAATTTTAGATAGAGCTTTTAAAATACCAAAACCCTATTACACACATACGCTAGCTTCGGTTCACTATCATTTACATGTATCTCTTGCGGATGAAGTGGATATATAGGATCATCTTCTTGGATTCATTTTTGGAAATTGAATTTATGCACTAACGCCCTTACATACACATTAGCTTTGGTTCATGATTATTTATATGTATTGCTTTCATTCAAATGATCGTAAACCGAAGTAGATATATAGGATCATCTTTGGATTCTTGGAACTGTAAAATAGATCACTATAACCCCTTTACCTTCTTTTTTCATTTGAACATGTAGCTAGTATTATGATGGATAAATAAAAAGGATTGGAGTGCTTGTCTACTGTTTTTTTGCATTTTGATGAAATAAACAACAATTTTGTATCTTCCCTATCTTTCCAATGGGGATCGTCACTAATTTCAATGATCGTAAACCAAAGGAATGCCATACTAGGCCTACTCTCAACTATAGAAAACTTGTAATTAGATTTAGAACATTTTATGCTATATTCATTAACATTATTAATATTATTTACTACACCTAACATTGGTATATATTCAAAATCAAATAAGAAATAACTTTGCAAACAAAACTGTATATTAGTGCTTAAATTTTGAATTAATAGAATTCAATTTTATTATGTTTTAGTACTAGTAGTAAACAGTCATTGTTATAAAATTTAATATGCTTTTTTGTTTTTAAGGGTAAGCCCTAATTTTTATATAAGATATATATATTATTAATAGTTTTCTAGGCAACAACAAAAATATACCTTAAGTATTTTGCTAGCCATATATAGCGATTCAGTGGAAAGATATCAAAACATATTCCTTTAGGCTATATATCTTAAAAATATAGTTTTCGCTAATGACATACACTATAAAAGAAAGGGATGCATGCCAAGGAAGCTTTGCCCTTCTCCCAATTGTCTGCCTAGGCTAAGGCCTTGTTGATTATATTTTTACTAGTATTATTAATACTATCTCCCTAATGGCTAATTGATTTATTTGGGATTGATCCTTCCCCTAATAGAAAATCTTAGATATCATTTAGCCTTCTAGTCCTATCCAAAGTCAAATAATAGTTCTTATATCCATTATATACAGCTTAGGATAGTACATTGTTTGCCATTGGCCATATTTCTATAAACTCTTATCTATTATAGCAAATCATGTAATAATTTGTTATAATAGCAACTTTCCAACCAGATAACATGGCTAGCTAGTCTGAGTTGCCTTCTTGGCATATGGAATATATGCCTTATTTTTTGCCCAAAAATGTTGTAGTACATAATAGACAATATCTTGACTATAGATAATGTTTTAGTTTATCAAATTAATAATATTAATGAGACTTAGTCCATTTTATTTATATTTGATAATTTAGTAAATATTAAATTATAGACATACTACATGTTATTATCTAAGCCAAAAATGGAAAAGCACTTTAAGAATGATTTTTGTATACTCTTGGGCTTTTATAGCCTAATGGAACCTATTAAAGATTTTGTCAACTAGTCATTTTGAGATGTTGTATTTTATTCAATGCACTTAGTATTACTATTTTTAAATACAAATGGTTTAAACAATCTAAACTAGCTTGCTTTAAACCTTGCTAAACTGTTTTTATTTTAAATCAACATTTCTTTATATATTGCTTTCTATATAATAATGAGTCATTATCATTTGATCAGAAATATATAAGCTTATTAATAGCTATGTATACATAGATATCACCTAGCTGGCTTAGGCCTAGTAATAGGGCAGCCAAGATAGATATGCCATGTAACTAATTAGCCAAGCCCAAGCACCAAAAAATTCTAATTGTAAAATAGGACAAAACTCTAAAACCAAAACTATATATTAGACAAAACTATAAAATAAATAAAAAAAGAAAAAATTAAGATAGTGAGAAAATTTTTTTGTTATAGTAAAAAAACTTATGTTGCCTTTAAAACAAAGCTATGTTATATTGGCTAGGTAAAATTTAGGTTGTATATATGTGTGACTTAGCAATAATAATATTGATGATTTTTATTTATAAACTTTAATAAGTATATTGCCAGTTTTCAAGTGAGGAAAACTCCTAAATTGTTAGAATTTGGGACTTAAGAATCAACACAGATTGCCAATGCCATGTCTATATTATGGTTGGGTGGAAGGGCTAAATTTAAGATGAATGTTTTCACTTTCAATGTGAGGAATGCTCTTAAGTCCCTAGAATCAGGGACTCAAGCAACAAAGATAGAAATGTTTGAAATTACATGTGTATTGGGGTTGAAATATGGGTGGGAGGGGGTTAAAGTTAAGATATATTTTAACTTTCAATCTAAAGGGACCTCTAAGTCCCTTGGGTGGGGTCAGGGACTTGAGCAACATTTTTGACACCACATATACATTGTGTTTGGAATGGTGGGGGCTTAAGTTAAAATAATAAAGACAATAGGGAAGCTGCCCAGCATTGCCTCAAAAAGTCACAATCCTAGTTTGGTCCAAGGCAACAGCATCAGTCACAAGCCAGTCTCTTAGCAGGGTATCTCACCATTTGCCCTTGGCCTTGCTTGCTTGGTCCCTGCAGATTGAGCAGTAGCACTTTGTGTAGCAGCTCAGGGCAGAGGGCCTTCAACTAGATGATGTGGTCAATTAGTCAAAGTCATTGTCTGCGCAGCAGGTCAGAAGGCCATACCAGGTGCACCCTTCTCTAAAGCGCAACATTGGTCTCGCTGTCTGGACTGCTGTGCCCTCTGAATGGCCGCGTGCACAGCGTCCTCTCCAAGGCGTCCATCAGGCTCTAGGTCTCAGTGTTGTACAATGGTTACAGAAAGTTTACTAGCTACAGATACAGATAGGCTACGGAAAATTGGAGATATGCATATGGGAAAAATTTGGTTACAGCAGAACTCTAATTTAGTATATAGATTATATAATATAAGTCGTTTTGATTCTATCCAAATCATATACTTACATAATATACTATCATTATGACATGTTATTTTGTGCTTTTAAACAATAATTTATGATTTAGGGAATCTGAGTCATTGATCAATAGCGATAATATGGGTTATGGAAGTAGGATTTTGATGCATTCATATTCCACTACAAGTATGAAAGTCTTATTTTGTACACCTAATACATGTAAGACTTTACATGTAATGCTCATTATTATATGATTTGAAAGCTTTATTATTTAAGGCTATTGGAAAAAAAAACACATTTGTGAGGCAATGTGATGTGCTTGTGCATTTGATTTTATTTTAAACATTGACAGCTCTAAGCTCTTAAATCCAGAACCAGAGATGTCTCAGCAGCAGCATGCTACCAAAGGCCGAGGTCGTTCTCGTGGTCGCGCCGGACCACGGCCAGCTGAGGCTTCCGCCAGTGCTGCCTCTGCTGCATCTTTTGACTCCGGCTCAGCAGCCGCAGCTTCAACATCGCCTGCTGCTGCTGCTGCTTCGTCTCCAGCTCCGCCTCCTGGTTTAGCGGGGCCGCCCGGAGCTTCTGGCTTCGGGTATCGCCAGGGTGCTGGTGCCACTGGTGGAGACTCAGAACAGCTGGCAGAGCGCATGGCCGGCCTGCAGGTTGGCGGCGAACGGGGCGGCCTGCAGCGGAAGCTACTGCGCTACCAGCTAGCGAATGTTCGACCTGAGGGCGTTCCGGGCAGCAACAAGAGAGGCACCAGTGGCGCCCCTGTTCAGGTTGTGACCAATTACGTTGCTCTCAACGTTAAAGACAACTGGCGCACCTACCAGATGGCTGTGGATTTTCGCCCGATGCTGGGTGCCAAACCGCTTCGCGAGAAGCTGCTGACTGACGCCAGTCAGGTGCCAAAGCCGTTCGTCTACGATGGCGGCATTCTGTACACGAGGCAGCCACTGAATCCGCCTGAGGGAGTGAAGTTCGAGGCCAGCATCAAGTCTTGGACTGGCGAAGTGGCCATCCGGCAGGTGGGCGAAGTTAATAGGAACACGCCGCAATGGCTGCATCTGATGAATGTTGTGCTTGGCAAGGCTCAGCGGTACCTCAATATGCAGATGGTTGGTCGAAACTTTTATTATCCGGACCAGGCCACCAGGCTTCCTAACTACGGTATGGAGGTAAGATGACAATTTAATCAAAGTTTCTCTAAGTTTAAATTGATTTTAAATTTTAAATTAACCAAATAAAAATTCTTTTTTGTATTTAAATCATCTTAATACTCTGACTTAAGTTTATTATTGTGCAAGCCAAACTAGGATCGCACGAGTTAAAAGTATACTGCGAAACCCTTGAGTGTCCAACATACAATTTGGAAAACGAGAAAACGAGACAGTGTCTCGTTTTGGTAGAAATACCCAATAATAATTGATTGCAGCTGCTCTAATATACAGTTGTGCAACCAACAGCTCAGCCGCAGCTATTGCGCGGCGCATCTGAAGGCTGCGTACGGCTGTTCAGTCCAAGGACTGAGGGGGGGGGAGGGTCGCCACACAGCCTCAAATATCCCAGCTAATGCTGTGCCCATTTCACAGCTGGTTAAACTGAAGAGTTAATTGTCTTGCTTACGGACACAAATTGTTCCGAGTGAGTCAGAGATTCAAACCCCCGACCTGCAAGTCGTGAGTCCAACGCTCTAACCACTAGGCTGCAGCCCCCTTACAACAAATATACAACAAAAACTATAATAAGCATCGCCAATCTGTTCCCCAGGTTTGGCCGGGATTCGAGATGGCAGTGAAACCCACTGACGGGCCGCTGATGCTTTACCTGGATCCGTCGAACAAGTTTATTCACACCAACACCGTGTTAGACTTTATGTATGACATGTATAATCGAGTCGCTAGCAATCAGTTTCACGCCGCAGCTGAAAGCGCGTTGGTCGGCCAAATAGTGCTGACTCGGCACAATAATAAGACCTATCGGATTGACAGCATCGAGTGGGACAAGGGCGTAAACGAGCATTTCCGCTGGTTTAACAAGACCACCCGGCAGGAGGAACAGATTACTTTCGGGCAGTACTTTAAGCAGACTTACGACATCGATCTGGCAGATGATAAGCAGCCGCTTCTGGTGTCCAAACCGCGCAAGCGAGATCTGCCGCCAACTAAGGGAGGCCGCCGGGAGCAGGCGGATAACGTGCTACTGCCGCCGGAGGTCTGTTACATGACCGGCCTCACTGATGACATGCGAGCTGACCGCAACCTGATGAGGGATCTGGCCACCCATACTCGGGTCAATCCGTCAGCTCGGTGCGACAAGATGCTCACCTTTGCCCGCACAATGGCTGGCAATCCCGAGAGCCGTCGGGTGCTGGGAGAGTTCGGTCTGGAAGTATCGCCTAACGCTGTGGAGGCCACCGCCCGCCAGCTGCAGCCGGAGACTGTGCAGATGTCGCGGCCAATCAGGGTGGACCCTGAGCGCGCTGACTGGGACAATGGCCTTAAGGGCAACGGCATGTTCCAGCCAATCGACTGCAAGAATTGGATATTCGTCTATTTTCAGCGAGACGAGCAGGCGGCCGCCGACTTCTGCCAGAAGCTCCATCGGGTTTCCCAGTCTCTCGGTATGTCATTTGGCGAGCCCTACGTGCTGCCCGTGATGCAGGACCGAGACCAGTTCTGGCTAAAGACTATCCAAGATAACATCAATCAGGAGCTGGACCTTGTGTTCTGTCTGCTGCCTAACAACAATGCCCATCGATATAACATCATCAAACGCCTGTGCTACGTGGATAAGCCGGTGCCGAGCCAGTGCGTACTTACCAAGACTATCCGCAACCCGGCCAAAGTAATGTCCGTTGCTACGAAGGTGGCTATACAGATCTCCTGCAAGCTGGGCGGTGTTGCTTGGGCTCTCAGCATCCCGATAAAGCGCACAATGATCATAGGGATGGACAGCTACCACGACAAGCGGCAGAGTCGCTCCGTGCAGGGTGTGGTGTTCTCACTAAATGAAACCTTCACCCAGTACTACTCGTACTCGCCAATCGTGAAGGGAGGCAAAGCTGAGCTTCACAACAGGCTGGATGCTGGCTTCACTATGGCCCTGCAGAAGTTCAGGGAGAAAAACGGCGAGTTGCCCGCCCGCATCATCCTGTACCGCGACGGTGTTGGCGACTCCATGCTTGAGCAGGTCAGTTTGATGTGCTAATAAAATAGTACTAATTGTTTCTAAACACATTTTTCTACATTGCATTATTGAAACTTGTGAGAGAGAGATAAAAATAAAACATTGCTTTGATTCTATTGATCCGTCTGCAGGTGAAGAATTCGGAGCTGGTCCAGCTGAAGCAGTCGCTGTCGATAATCTACGGCGATCGCATCAGCAGCCTCGGCTTCAAGGTTATCATAGTGAAGAAGTTGGTCAGCTCCCGTCTGTTCCGCAGAGGCGGCAACCAGCTCAGGAACCCGGCCCCGGGCACCGTGCTGGATGACGTCATCACCATGCCAAATTACGTAGACTTTTTCCTGGTGTCGCAGTACGTCAACCAGGGCACTGTGACGCCCACTCACTATAACATCATAGAGGACGTCAATGACGCCAACATTAGGCCCGACCAGGTGCAGCAGCTGACCTACAAGCTGTGTCACCTCTACTTCAACTGGCCAGGTACTATCCGGGTGCCCGCGCCGTGCCAATACGCCCACCGGCTGGCTTATTTGGTTGGCCAAAATTTAAATGACAATAAAAGCGAATTCGAGCCGAGCCCGCAGATCTGCGATCGGTTGTTTTTCCTTTGAAAATACTGACTGGACTTGCATGCTGAGCTGGACTTTATTAACTTTAGTTTCAATCCTAATGTTTTACCTTGATGCTTCTCATTACTTATCATATACTTACTTATCATACTTTACTTACTTATTATTCTATCATTTTAAAGCTTTTCCTGTAGCGTCAATGAAAGGAAAGTTGGCGGTACAAGCAGATTCTATGCGTTAAGCGGTATAAAATTTATAGATAAGCATCTTTTTTCATTTTTCATTTTATTCTTTTGTTTTTGACTAAAGCTAGCTGTTCGATTTTCCAATGATAATTGATTTTTGTTTCTGATTTTCTTTTGTTTCGCTATTATTCATTACAGACACGCGTAATCCTACCTTACTTTTTATTCAAACCACAGATATTAAAATAACTGGATGGGCCACTCAGGCATATATACTTAGTAAAACAGCTTTCTACTTTCAGTTCAGTAGCAAGGAAGAATACATAAGCTTTTTTTATAAAAATAAAGGCAGCTAAAATAACTTTGATAAGTTTAGAAGCGCAAGCTTGCAGGCGTAAACAACTTGCTAATTGGTTCAGCAATAATGTACATTAGCCAGTCCACTGAAATGTACATGGCAGCTTTAGGCGGAAATTCCAAGAGAAGGCAATAAAATTGAGGCGGGGCGAGGGGTAGTGTGGAAAGGCGCAGTTGGAAGGTTTAGGCTGGGGGCAGAGAGCCAATAAAACGAGCCTTGGCTTTAAAAATACATAAAAATGCTTGTTTAACTTACTACTGAACTGAAAGTAGCTTACACGCAAATGTGCTGAGTGGCCCATCCAGTTGTTGTAGTATCTGTGATTTAAACTTACCTAATCGTAATCCTTGGAGTCATTATGGTCTAGGCATGCTTTTTTGCTTATTCTAATGGCACAGGTAGTTTTTTCAGGTATGAAGCACTGTATATATATGTTTTTAATTTAATTATTCAAATTATTTTATTTAAATTATTTAAAACTGGTTCGCAGCTTTTTGTGCATTTTTGTGCACCTGTTTTTTTACTTAATGAACTATTGCTAGTTTCTGTTTTATAATTTCATTTGTTTTAATTAATGGTCATTAATTCATTAAACTGCCTGTTTATTGATTATCAATTTTATTGCTCATTGACCGCTGTCTACTAACCCACTAGCATGCGTAACCTGAATGTAACTGATCACTATATCGATCTCTTTTTATTAACGCTTTGCTTCTGCTTCAATTGTTTGCTTGCTTAATTTAATTGGCTTTGGCTAATGCTTATAAAAATTGTTTCTCCAAATATAAATTTATCAAACAAATCGTTTTGAACCAAAAATTTGAAGTTGAAAATTTAAACTTTGATGGCGAATATTCATTAGTAACAAAAATAGGAATTTGTGCTTTGCTCTAATTAAACTAATTTGCCGTGGCTTAAAAGCTTTCATTCAGCCATTTTCGCTTTCATTCGGATTGCTGCCGAATCTGATTTCTGGACAGATATTCGAACTAAACTAGTTGTCATAAGGCAAAGTAGTCAAAGTAGTTCAGGGCACAATTTTCGCTGGCTCCACAATCCCATTAATTCTACGAGCGTATATTCATTATCCCCGAAGAAATCGGCAAATAGAGATCGACTTAGTTCGAAAATCTTTAACCATGATAATTTTAATTGCTACCACAGATACTACTAGATGGGCCAATCAGCACATTTGCGTGTAAGCTACTTTCAGTTCAGTAGTATTCGTAAATTAAACGGAAGCATTTTTATGTATTTTTAAAGCCAAGGCTCATTTTACTGGCTCTTAGCGCCCAGCCTAAACCTTCCAACCGCGCCTTTCCACACTCCCCCGCCCCGCCCCATTTTTTGCCTTCTCGGAATTCCCGCCTAAAGCTGCAATGTACATTTCAGTGGACTGGCTAATGTACATTATTGCTGAACCAATTAGCAATTTCAGCCGCCTTTATTTTTATAAAATAGCTTATGTATTCTTCTTTGCTACTGAACTGAAAGTAGAAAGCTGTTTTACTAAGTATATATGCCTGAGTGGCCCATCTTATAGTTATTTTAGTATCTGTGCTTGCTACTTGCTTAATCTACCAGTGAATCACTTTTAGGTCAAATTCACAGTAAAAATGTTTCCCGTTGTCTCATCAGCAAGGTTCTAAATGCATCCAATCCTACTCATTGTACAAATCCAAATTACACGTGCTAGAAGGAATGCACCCGTTACACATGCAAAAGCTGTGGCCTCGCGTGGAAATTAACGTCCCGAATATGAAATCCGGCACTCAAAGCCCACTGGTTTCAACAGCATCGAGTAATGTCGATTTTTACATCCAGACCCCTGCTTTGACTTCCCTGCTTTGAAGCCCAGACACGCTGGGAAGACGCTAATTTTACCCATCCTAAATCCACTGTTATACAAAGGGCGCTGCGCCCACTCGTAGCCTAGACATTTAAGCAAGAAACCCCACTATTGAACCCCTCATGGAGTGTGGCCGAGGAAATTTTTTTGCCATAATGATGAATTAAACGGCATTTTATCATATGCTCAGCAACAAACAAGTGTCCAACCTTTTCTCGGGAGAATTTCGTCTCAGTTTGAGTGGCAAATCGGTGACTCTAGGCCATAGAAATTCTAATACACCACTCAATACGCATCGCTCAATCGTACAGGACTAAGATAGGCAGTTTCAGGAAAACGAATGACAAGAACAGGGAACTGAATGCTGTGAAGTGGCATCGATCACACCAAAAGCACGCCAGCGTTCTCCGTCAGTCATTTGTCGAAACATTATGTCAACAGATGAATGGGCTGTTCTACTAGAATGGCTTCTGCCTTTAACATAGACTTCTTGTTTGTCATAGTAATTTTTCATTTTAATAATTTTTCATTTCAAAAGGTCATAAATCATAATGTAGCGATTTTGAGTGATTTATGACAGCACCTGGGGTATTTTTATGGCCCCGAGGGAACTGATAGGATCTTCTGGTCACGTGAGTTTGGGTGGCAACAAGCTCAGCCAATCAAAAATTCGACGTCAGTTATAACAAACCGGCTCAGCCAATCAGCGTCGAGGTGTTCCATTTTAACAAATTGCGGTCCAGTTGGCGGCTAATATAAACAGATGTTTTTGGCCCGCTCGGACTCAATACCCTCATCCTCGTCCAGACTTCGTCAACCTTTTTGGACTCCCGGACTCATACCTCTGGAGTCACGACCGTCGTCTCTTGATCCCCAGATTGCGACAACCCCCTCATCATCAAGGACGAATCCCCCGGTCAGCGGCTCAACGGATCGACGATTTTGAGACTATCACCTTGCTAGCTATCAGCAAAGACTGTGACAGCATCATCCCGGGCCTACAGCTGCGAAGCACTGAGCCGATTCGGTCACTGTGGATTTCCTGGTCTCCGGTTGTTGAGTTTCTGATTGGTTGGGTGAGAGGCTGCCTAGACTTGCTTGATTGGGTGATTCCTTATCTGTCCCTTATTTCAGTAGCTGGATTAGGCGCACACTTGCTCAATTTGTTCAGTAGTGCTGTTATTGAGGCAGAGATCACCTAATAATACTGTTAGTAGTCTGATCCTCTAATTCAATCCGAAGAGTCAAGTGATTCAGTGAAAAGGTTAAATCTGACAGCTATTTTTATCGGTTTTATTTTTTTCTTCGCCGATGGCTCAGATGAGTAGCTAAGCTAGTAGGCGCCGGTCACAGTGGACCAATGGCAAGGCAGTTCTCAGTCGATCAATCTATCAAATCAGTGAGCAAAATTGTCAATAGTGCTAAATCGGCGCTAGAGATGTACTTTGTGCACTCTAGGGTAGCCAAGCGGCTCGGGTAAATGAATCATGCGGTCTCTGAAGTTCGAGTTAGTCTATCATCAGCGCTACGAGGGGCTAGTTGGCGCGTTGAAGGCCAAAAGTACAATTCTTCGTAATTAGCAATGTAATAGTACATGTAGCTACCCCATAGTCTCGCCACTGCAAGAATCCCCTGCACAAGTCCCCTCTGTACCTGCATGGCCAATGCGATCTAGTCCCAGCAGTGTCCCTTAACATCGGCTATGACTTCGAGATTGACAGCAAAAAGACACTAGTCGGCAGGTAAGCGCTAAGCCCTTTCTAGTCGGAAGCCCGATTTCGAAAGTTCCGGTTTGGTGAGCCAGAACGCACGGGTTAATGGCAGCGGGTTAGATAATCTGCGGATTAGCTGATCTCTACCTTTAAACTTTTCCCTGCTCGTCTCTCGCTGTCCCTCTCTTAGCTATAGGACCTAGACTGCTCGCCACAGATCAAGCTTCTTGGGGCTGACCATCTGACAGGAGTGGGGGGGCAAGGACTCTAACAAGGACCACTAGGAACACTTCGTTATATAAATAAAGGTAAATATCAACATGAAGTATTATTTGAGTTGCCGATGCATTTCGTCCATTTGCATTAGGACATCGTCAGGGTCTTTTTATTGAGAAACAATTTGAACGAATATTCAGTATATATAGATAGTTGAGAGTAACAAGAGTAGTTGAATTGAGTTTTTAATTGATGGTTTAAAACTTGTACATAGTAATCAATTTTTGATACAGTATTGGTTGGGTAAAGTGCATATCAGTTTCAAGCCAGTCCGGTCATTGACAAATCAGCTAAAAAATTCTGAGTTGACGGCTAGCCCCACCCATCGCAAGTTGGTTATTTAACGTGGGCTGTTTGGTCTTAATGTACAGGGCTTCTAATAGGCAGAGCATGTGATCTCTATTACAAAAATCAATAGCCTTTATCATTTCGTGTGGTTCAGCCTCACAACAAGAATTGCAGGTTAGCAGGTGTTCGTTAATAGCAGAGTTTTTTAGCCAGTGCTCTCTGACCCTCGTGTATAAGTGTCGTTTAGTTTTTCCTATGTAGGAGATGCTCTGGTCCTCAGAGCAAACAAATTTATACACGACACCAGCCGCGAGAGGACGTGGAACACTGGATTTCAACTTGCAGACAAACTTAGCAATCTTTTCGGTGCGAAACACAACACGGATTTGAGTGTTTAAGTCTTTACGGAGCAGCTTTTCTAACTTCTTTTTAAACTCTATAGAACAAACACCAAAGTAAGGCAAAGTGATCAAGGGACATTCAGAGGTGGAATCACGAACTTTCATCCGATTAGGTTCAGTCAGTTTGTCATTGAGAAAAGAGTTGACAATTTTCATCACAAAGTTCTTAGGATAGCCATTGTAGCTGAGCAGATTGGTGAGGATTTCAACTTCGTTATGGAAAAGTCTCCAAGAGCTGCAAGTGGAAAAAGCCCGGTGAAGAAAGCAACGAATCAATCCGGTTTTCCATTGTCTAGGGCACAAGGCGTCAAACCTAAGCATAAGCCCGGTAAAGCTAGGTTTCCTATACACGCTGGTCGAAATAGTTTCATCGGTGGCGTCAACGTCAATGTCTAAGAAAGGAAGTCTTCTGCCTCCCCCTCCGCCGTGAATTTGATATTCTCATGAGTAGAATTGATTAACTTAAAAAACTCGTCCTTCTTAGCTTCGTCCTCAAAGATCGCAAACGTGTCATCGACGTAGCGTTTGTAGAAGTGAGGCGCACAAGGGAGGGCCATCCAGTGCTTCTCCCAGTGGGCCATGCATAAATTAGCGAGGGTTGGGGCGAGAGGGCTGCCCATGGCACACCCATCAATCTGTCTGTAATATTTGTCCCGAAAAAGAAAGATGCCGGAGGTGGCGAATTTGAGCATCTTCTTAAAAGTGGCTTTGGAGAAAGGAGGTGGATCGGTTTTTTCATACACAAGATCAGCAGCCAGCTCAATGGTGAAATCGAGAGGGATGTTGGTGAACAGTGAAACAACATCAAAGCTATAAAGCCTGTCAGTTTGATTAATCGTGGTATTGCTGAGGCTCTCAATAAACTGTTTATTGGATCCCACACAGTGCTCAGAAGGAATAACAGGTTTAATTAAATTGTCAAGGAATTTGGCTAGCTCATACTCTGAAGTGTTGATCATCGAAACAATTGGTCTTAAAGGATGACCATCCTTATGAACTTTGCACAGACCATACAGTTGTCCAGGTTGGCTACCATTTGGGACAATCACCTTAAAAATCTCAGGGCTCACATGCGGCTTGACATAAGTTCTCAAAAAATTCTGAAGAGATCTTTCATTTTTCAGAATCGGGTGGGTCATAGTGACTTTATCGGCGGTACCAAGGCATTGAAACTTGAGTTTGTCCTGGATCACTTTCTCAAGTTTCTCGAAATAATCATTACTGTCTAAGACAGCAACGCTATAGCCTTTATCGTAACCAACGATCTTGATGTTGTCATTGTTCTTGAGACCGTTCATAGTCTGGTGCATAAGCCTATTGCTTTTCTTGTTAACGTATCCTTGAGCTCTACAGATAAACTTTTCAAATTCAGCAATGATACGGTGTTATAGACTTCGTTATATAGTCTAGTCTAGTTATCTAGTCTAGTAGTCCTTGGACTCTAATTGATTTATTTCTGAGACCTGAGGCCCGAAGGCTTTCCTACAAGAAGCCGAAAAGGCCGAAACCCTAGAAATATGTTCCACACATGACAGTTATCCTAACATTGTTTAGCAATTTGACGATCATTATTCACATTTTTAATGCAGAACAATCCACTACTACAAACAATGCATTGTCTGTAGGATCGTCAAACAGAAAAACAATGCAAAGAATCAGCGGTCGCAGCACGTGACAACGATTTGTCTATGGCTCGCGCCGGTATTTATCCATTGTTTAGCAATTTGACTATCGTTGTTCGCACAGTTAATGCAGAACAATACATTACTAAACAATGGATAAATAATCAGCGGTCCCAGTGCGTGACAACGATTGCCATAGACAAATCGGTTGTCACGTGCTGCGACCGCTGATTCTTTGCATTGTTATGCTGCTTGACGATCCTACAAAAAATGCATTGTTTTTAGTAATATATAATTGTTCTGCATAAAAATGGAATAGTGACGTTAGTTCCTATAACAGTTTTGGGACTAACCCGTTGCCCTCTCAACGCAGGGTATTTCCTATAGTATGTGTGTTCGATTGATTAAGATATTATACAAAGAAATAGTTCCATGTTGTTTAGCAGTGACTTTATCCAAGAATAAGAACAAGCTAACGGCAAATAACGTTTGGCATTATTTCTCTTATCAAAATCGTCCGATTTCCATATTTTTGTAAACACCCTTTCTTTGCGTTTGGGTTGCTGCGCCTAAAAACTTATATGCATATCTTACCAAAATCTATCCTGCCCGCTATGCATGCGAGCGTATTCCAATTTACTTGCGCAGAATAGCCTATGTAAACTTTTGGAAAATGACAATCTGCAAATCATCTATACACTCGACTATAATTATCTGCAAGCGCAGAATTAGCAAATACGAGCATAAGCACACGGACAGTTTCTCACGGGCGCCGTCTAAATACAAACCAACCCCGTAAGGCGTAAGCAGAAGACTGCACAGCGAAATGCCAGGGTCTGAGTTGCTTCGCGCTTGTCTCACCGAAGACATTGGGGCTGTGAAGTTGCTACTAAAATCTGGCGCCAATCCGGACACTCGCGACTCGTCGGGTCGGACGCCGCTTTGCGTGGTAAGCCAAAAAGATGTGGTTGCAGCGATGGCACCGCTACTGAACGCTGGGGCCCAGGTTGACTGCTCGCAGATCGACGGTGCAACTCCGCTGTTTGAGGCTGCCCAAGGCAGCTGTAACGCCGCCGTTGCGACGCTGCTGTTGGCCTGCGCGAGTCCGAATGCCCAGCGTTTGGACGGATCAACGCCGCTGCTGATCGCTACACGGGCTGGAAATATCCGTATTGTCCGCCAACTCCTTGACGCCGGGGCTGATGTCAATTTACGCAGAATCGACGGCTCAACTCCGCTAATCATCGCGGCCCAGTGCGGTCAAAACCAAATATTGAAGCTACTGCTGTGCGCTGGCGCAGATGTTACGCTGACAAATCAATTTCTAGTTGGACCAGCGTTCGCCTCAGTCGGTTGGGGCGATGTGACTGTCATGCGGTGGCTGCTCGACGCTGGAGCGGATGTTAATCAGAAGACTAAAACAAAGTGGACTCTGTTGCACAAAGCCGCTCAGAAAGGTCACATTGAGCTTTCAATATTTCTAATCGAAAATGGGGCCGAAATCGACGCTCTTGACAATGTTAAATCGTCCCCGCTGCACTCTGCAGCAGAGAATGGACGAACAGAAGTGGTGAGGCTTCTTATTCAGTCTAATGCTTCAGTGAACGCCCAGGATGCGGCCGGAAATTCTCCTCTCCATAGAGCGGCTATGAAAGGTCATACAGATGTTATCAAGACGCTGCTCGATGCGGGAGCCTCAGCTTCTCTTGTGAACAATGCTGGAGACACGCCCCTGGCTTTGGCTGCAGATCCGCACTGGGAAACGGCAACTTCGCTGCTAAAAGTGCAAGACCTTGGCTCTTCCATTCAAAGCCCAGAAGCTTGTCTGGTTAAGGCCTGCCAATTGGGTCATTGGGAGACGGCGCTTATTATTATGCGCGGAAATCATAGCAGCCTGAACAAGAGCAATCTGATAGACATGCCGAGCCAGTGTGTCGCACTACTTGAGGACTGCATAAATCTTGTAAAGCAACAAACAGTTTTGCAGAAAAAGGAACCAACAAGGTAAAATACTGCTTAGTAAAAGTAGTATGAGTGTTGTGTTTAGAAACTTAATAGTCCTGACTGAAAAAACTTTTGCTGCATTACAGACACGACACCCTCAGTCACGAAGAGGACCTGTCACAGATGTTATTCTGCTGCCTCAGAGACTCTGGGTTCACCCAGGAAGGCGCCGCTGTGCAGCAGGCTGCGGCAGACATTTTGCAGCAAATAGCGAGGAAAAGTGGGATGGGCAGTGTCAATGCGGTAGGGAGCTTCAGTGAAGGCTGGGGCAGCTCTCTTAAAGCTCTGGATGGTCGTATTGACAGCGACTCCGACATAGATTTCACGGTAATTTTAGTGGTTGAATTGCACCTACAACAATACTGCAAGTGCGTGGCGCCGGACCTAAACAGAATGGCAGCGTACGAGAAAGGATATGTTCAGTATCCAGTTGGAAGTATGTACGAGCTCGTATATTAAGGTCTTTTATCCAAGGTCATTTTCGCACTTTTAGCCTATTTCATACACCTTTATGCTTTTAGCTGCAAATCCAAGTCATCCTCTAGCAGCTACACTGCATGCAGTCCCCAGCCATGGACTGCGTTTGGGCTTTGAGAACCTGCTGCTACCCGGACATTGAGGTCCTAAGACCAGGTCGACCGACTCAAATCCAACCGCATCTGCTCAAAGCACTCACAACCGAGCTCCAGACGTCCCTGTGTCACTTGGTCAGAGCGGCACCTCCTGACAAAGAAGGCGAATGGCTCAGATTGAGCACCACCTTCCTCGAGAGGCTCATGATTCGAGGCTTCAACACACTGCAAGGCCAGCTGTTCGTCATCCTCAAGTTCCTCATCAAGCGACATCTGTCCAAGTCAGTAAGCGGTCTCAAGACCTACGTGGCAAAGACGCTGATGTTCCGCATGATTGACGAGACTGCTGAAGACGAATGGCGTGCTGACAATCTGCTGCAGCTCACACGGCGAGCTCTGGAGATTCTGTGCGACGGTCTGCAGCATGGCGGAGAGCACGAGTGCCTGCCGCACTTCTTTGCACCTGACGCAGTCGTGTACCTGCGGAGTGATCACTCGGAAAAGAGCGACGTAATGAAAGCAATTAAAAGCACACTGGAAAACCTGAGACAGCTTCTGCTTCAATTTATAGAGCAACTGTGCCAACAAGAAAGTCAGGAAATATTTGAATTTCATCCAATGACACTAATTCCTGTTTTATACGATGAACATTCAATCAGAATGGGTATATGTTCAATCGATGCGACGCGTCCCCAAATCTTGGACATCTACCCACTTGTCTGGATGACAATTCTGCAACTAGCAGAAGAACCACATGTTGACATGCAGCTCATTAGCAGCATCCCTGATTGCGCGTTGTCAGTTCGAGAGAGCCTCAGAGCGATGGCCCATCTGAAGATGGGTTAGCAAGAAACTGCCTTGTACACACTGCGAGCGGCGGTTCAACACACGGTCAGCAAGGGAGTCGTCAAGAAGCAGCTCACTACTCTGTCGGATGTCACCGCGGATGTCTGGCAGCAGCTGGAGAACAGCGACTCGATCTGGCGATTCTGCTTCCGCTACGACCGACGTCCGGATCTCAAGTTCTTGCCCCGGTTCGTCAAAGACGAACTCATCTACGGAAGCAGGTTCTACATGAACTTCAGCGCACTGCTGAAGTGCCTGTGTCTGGAGCTCATTCCGACCGACGTGAAGGACGAGTCCCGACGCTGGTTCGAGGAGACACTCGGAGATCAGGAGGCAGACGCGGCCGACCTCCTGCTGGCTCTGCAGTACTGCACCGACGCGGACACCCTGGCCGGCATTGTGCACCGGAAAAGTGACGTTATCGACATTTTACCAAGTCTTCAATCAAATTTGGAAGCCGGTTTTGCAAGAAACGTAAGTAAAGCAATAATTTGTGTGCCTTCATTTTGTTAAGGATCATTTTCAAAACTAGAATTTCCCGACAGTGAATTTCAGTGACAGGGTTTGATTTGAGGCCGGTGAATTGCGTATTTCCTGACAAAATTATGCATGTCGCGATTCTAATTAGATTTTAATATCTTAAACATCAGTCTCTAACATCTTAATGTACGATCGTAGTTATCGATTATGATTCAGTAGGACGATAAACATAATAAACGGAGCATACGAAGACATGACACATGTATTAGTATGTTCAACCATTTAATAGCAGGCCTTGAATCAAAGACTTTCACCGTTTATTTTGTTAAAACAGATTAGCTTTCAAAACATTACGAGAAACGATGCGAGTTCCTTAGCTTTTTCGTTTTGTGGTTCTTTTGAGTCCTATTCGTCATTTTTAATTTTGGAAGGAAAACGAATTGATGTCTGCACTCGTAATTTTGCAGGCCGATCTGAAGCACCGCTGCGTTGAGCGAACATTAAAGGTCATTTTGCGACGTTTAAAATCCGACTTGGCAACTATTTGATGGTTGTTCGATACATATACTTTGTAAATGTCACGTCAACAAGTCATCTTGGATTTAGCTATTTTGGTTTAATCAAGTTAACTCATTGTTTGATTCATCAATATACAGGTCGTTGTGTCAAGTTTAGTAGCTTAATTAGTAACTGAAATGTAAGCTGGCTTAGTGAAGATATTAATCCAAGACAGCATAAGAATTTGAAGCTAAAATTGAAAATAAATCGAATAATTTCCTGGCTATTCTTTTATTTTTTCGCTTCGGCAAATTTAGCGAAAAGGCGGCGTCTAATTTCGCATTTCAAAGAATATTTTCTCTCTGTCTGCAAAATCGCAAAAATCGAAATATCTTTTTATACCTGAGACGCAATTATCTGTTTATGATTGTCTGCACAGCAGCCTTTGAATTTTTCGAGGTAAGTATTTTTCTCAAATGGAGTGAAAATGTCGTCCGTTTATGCGCATTTGCAGACTATATAACACAATACAGGTCCACTTTGAAGTCCTTACTGAGAAATTCGTATCAGCGAATTGACAAGCATGGCTGACTTAAAGATCGTGCTTTTGCTCCTTGCTCTCGGATTGAGCGCGGTCGTTGCCCTTCCCACGTTTAGATTCCAACAGCACTGGAAGGATACAGGACCAGGCAATACGGCAAGACTACGCGCTCTCCATGGTTCCCTACACGCGGGAGGGCAAACGGCAGGACCAGGCAATACGGCAAGACTACGCGCTCTCCATGGTTCCCTACAACGCGGGAGGATTACACTGCAAACTACAGGACCAGGCAATACGGCAAGACTACGCGCTCTCCATGGTTCCCTACACGCGGGAGGATTACACTGCAAACTACAGGACCAGGCAATACGGCAAGACTACGCGCTCTCCATGGTTCCCTACACCGCGGGAGGATGACACTGCAAACTACAGGACCAGGCAATACGGCAAGACTACGCGCTCTCCATGGTTCCCTACAACGCGGGAGGATGACACTGCAAACTACAGGACCAGGCAATACGGCAAGACTACGCGCTCTCCATGGTTCCCTACAACGCGGGAGGATACACTGCAAACTACAGGACCAGGCAATACGGCAAGACTACGCGCTCTCCATGGTTCCCTACAACGCGGGAGGATTACACTGCAAACTACAGGACCAGGCAATACGGCAAGACTACGCGCTCTCCATGGTTCCCTACAACGCGGGAGGATGACACTGCAAACTACAGGACCAGGCAATACGGCAAGACTACGCGCTCTCCATGGTTCCCTACACCGCGGGAGGATGACACTGCAAACTACAGGACCAGGCAATACGGCAAGACTACGCGCTCTCCATGGTTCCCTACACCGCGGGAGGATGACACTGCAAACTACAGGACCAGGCAATACGGCAAGACTACGCGCTCTCCATGGTTCCCTACAACGCGGGAGGATGACACTGCAAACTACAGGACCAGGCAATACGGCAAGACTACGCGCTCTCCATGGTTCCCTACACCGCGGGAGGATGACACTGCAAACTACAGGACCAGGCAATACGGCAAGACTACGCGCTCTCCATGGTTCCCTACACCGCGGGAGGATTACACTGCAAACTACAGGACCAGGCAATACGGCAAGACTACGCGCTCTCCATGGTTCCCTACAACGCGGGAGGATTGCACTGCAAACTACAGGACCAGGCAATACGGCAAGACTACGCGCTCTCCATGGTTCCCTACAACGCGGGAGGATTACACTGCAAACTACAGGACCAGGCAATACGGCACCAGTAAGCCAAAAGAAGAAAAGCCTAACACGAAACGTGTCATTCAGCTCGATTATTGGCAAATAGAAGTGCTCAGACGGATTTGGTATCACATGAGCCAGCTGTTTCGTTACACAAAAATCGTTGCCAATTATTTTCCAGAAGTACAATCCGTGACAAAAAATTTGCCACCATTGCCTCCCCACCTTTATGATTTTGGTGGAGCCTCACCTGAGCCTCACCTGAGCCTGAGCAAGAAACACGAGACCACACCTGAGCCTGAGCAAGAAACACGGCCTCCACGCCCGCTGAGCCTGAGCAAGAAACACGGCCTCCACGCCCGGACTATGAGACCACACCTGAGCCTGAGCAAGAAACACGGCCTCCACGCCCGGACTATGAGACCACACCTGAGCCTGAGCAAGAAACACGGCCTCCACGCCCGGATATGAGACCACACCTGAGCCTGAGCAAGAAACACGGCCTCCACGCCCGGACTATGAGACCACACCTGAGCCTGAGCAAGAAACACGGCCTCCACGCCCGGACTATGAGACCACACCTGAGCCTGAGCAAGAAACACGGCCTCCACGCCCGGACTATGAGACCACACCTGAGCCTGAGCAAGAAACACGGCCTCCACGCCCGGACTATGAGACCACACCTGAGCCTGAGCAAGAAACACGGCCTCCACGCCCGGACTATGAGACCACACCTGAGCCTGAGCAAGAAACACGGCCTCCACGCCCGGACTATGAGACCACACCTGAGCCTGAGCAAGAAACACGGCCTCCACGCCCGGACTATAAAAACACACCTGACTGGAAGATGCAATGGTAACCTTGGAAACAGTGTCTCTAAAATAGGCTAACAATGACTTAACAATGACTTAAGAAAATTGTGTTGAAATTTATGTTCATCCATACAATTCTATGGATCTAATCAGGGGCGTAGCCAGGAATTTCCTACGGGGGGGATACACCAAGGTGAATTTCCTACGGGAGGATACACCAAGGAAAAAGTGCTATGACAGAGTCACATGGTAGCATGTATAGCAACAAAGGGCAACAAAAAAGTTTTGGCCAGGCTCTTCGGGGGGATAATCCCCCCTATCCCCCTCCCTACGCTCCTGAATCTAATATAATATTTATTCTAATTGTTTATTCGGAAATTTAATAAGTAGTATCTGCCTGCACTAACAAAAAATGCTTACCATCAAGGAGCTATAATACAGAAAGCAATGCATACGGAGCAGAGAAACAGCAAATCAAAAACATAGAATTTTCTTGCTTTGAAAGTCCATAGAAATCCATATGAACGGCCTGTTTGCTGTATATGGATGGCATTTACAAGTGTTATCAACGAGTGATTGTTGGTGAAATTAACAGTTTATTATTCTGAAATAGAGAAACAACATGCTCAATTATCAATATTCGCAGAAAGGGCTCTGCCCCCACCCCGGCACAACGCATTTGGTGACATTGTCCCACACTACCAGCACTGAGGCCATTCTGCCCGTTCCGCTGACTCCTGAGCAGGGGGGGGGGCATCGCATACCCGAAAAATCACAACTCCGAAAAGCGCTTTCCATCATAAATCCGAAATATCACAAACCCGAAATATAAAAAAACCGAAATATCATAAACCCGAAATATAAAAAAACCCGAAATATCATAAACCCGAAATATAAAAAAACCCGAAATATCATAAACCCGAAATATCACAAACCCGAAATATCAAAAAACCCGAAATATCACAAACCCGAAATATCACAAACCCGAAATATCATAAACCCGAGATATCACAAACCCGAAATATAAAAAAACCCGAAATATCATAAACCCGAAATATCATAAACCCGAAATATCAAAAAACCCGAAATATCATAAACCCGATATACCAAAAAACCCGAAATATCACAACTCCGAAATTTATAGCAACGCACATGATAAACCCGAAATATCATAAACCCGAAATATCAAAACAACCCGACATATCATAACTCCGAAATTGATAGCAACGCACATCATAAACCCGAAATATCATAAACCCGAAAAATCATAACTCCGAAAAACAAAATAGCATTGCCCATCATAAACCCGAAATATCATAACTCCGAAAGTTCTAGCAATGTCCAACACTATTTTGGTTTTCGGAGTTATGATAATCCCTCACAATTCATCCCGATCTATCACAATCCCTCATAAAACCTCATAAAACCTCACAATTCGCAATTTTCACAAATCCAAAACTTATAACGCTACTGACGCATGTACATGTAGGGAAGATATTTCGAGTTTGTGATATTTCAGGTTTATGATGTGCGTTGCTAACACTTTCGGGTTTGTGATATTTCGGGTTTGTGATATTTCGGGTTTATGATGGGAAGTGCTTTCAATTTGTGGTTTTTCGGGTTTTTGATGGCGACCCCCTGAGCACATACAAACGCGCCAATACTGTAGTACACTCACACACTCGCTCACACAGTGTGTACAGCGGTCCTAACTTTCTAATCGTCAGACATGTACACTTTCTGTGCCTTGGCAGTTGATCCTCATAGGTGTGAATCTCACAACATCCCCAGGCCAATTTTCGTGAAAAGTCTCAAATGAATGCGGCCGAGCAGGGATCGAACCTGGGGGTGGTGACTGAGCTGCTGAGCTGCTCTGGATCCGGGTTGTATGCAACTAAGCAAAGTGAGGGAACCTATTTGGTTAAATAATTGGCAAATTATCTTCGTTGCAACAGTTAGTCAGTTATGAGGACAGTCATCCTGGTTCTCTGCTTCCTCATGCTGGTCTGTCTGCGCCACCTGCAGAGCTTTCTACGATACGGCCGTAGATACCGCCTGCGCTGCACCTGAACCTGCGGTCTGGGCTGCTCACATTTTATCTGCTAACCAGCAACGATTGGCTTTTGAGAGAGTTGATAAAGTCAGTAGACCTGGTGTACGATCTGTTCCTGCTGACCCCATACACTCACCGTGCTGTTCTGCTTCAAGTTTATCAACGCTCTTGTCTGAGTATACGAACTCTAAAAACCCTCACAAAGTTGTAGAGCTGGAAGCTATAAGGCTGTTATGTCTGTAAACTAATTGCCGCCTATAGTTACTCCCTGTGACCTGTAGTCATCTTTGCACTTTAGTTCGACTCTATTTCTTTGCAACTTTTTATTTCAGTCGAATAAAAAAAACAATCAGCCTAAAGTGGCAGGCTTATTCAAATTTAAAACCCTTTGCAACCAAAACAACATGAACAAAGCCGTTTACTGTTACCGATGTTTATTGATCAGAAATCTTCAGCAAATGTTAAATTATGAAAATATTTACAGGAGAAATCATAATAACTCGCAGAATTAGCAGAAATTATTTATTATCAGGCGGGAATTAAAATTCCATAGAAAATTATAGATTTGTATTCAGATCGATTTCCAGAGATAGTCCAGCAAGCCGTTGCTAGAATTAATGCTAAATGAAAAGTTTGCCTATGCTGTGAGAATAGATTTTGAAATCATTTGAAATTTTGAATGATTTTGAAAAGCCTTGAAATCAAAAAGATTTCAAGGCCAACAACTTTCACGACAGGATAAAGAGACTAAGACTTGCTTTGTATAAAAGGGATTCAAAATTTGCTCTTTTTCTCCCACAGATGAGTCTAAATACCTGGTAGCTAGATATATTAGCTCAGAATAACTGCTCAGTGATGCCCATCGGCACTCTCAACTAATTACTATCGTCTTGTTCGCTTGTAATAAATAAATGAAGATGAACAGCAAATATTGCCAGAAATACGAGCGTACATGTAAAGTCGTAAGTTTAGTTTTTAGCTTTAGCAAACAGTTCATGCTTAACGCACTGATTGCACTACGTGCGCACAGCCACTGGCAGCTCCCGCATTCGGCCGCTGCGCCGCCGCCGACGGCGACACTTTCCGGCGGTTGCTTCCAGACGCAGTTGGTGCGCCAAGCCCAGCAAAGTCCGTCGCATGCAGCTCTCGTGCAGGTCGGCTACAATCCGTGGTTGGATGAATCAATTTTCTCCATCTATTTCGGTTTAAAATCATGAAGATGGAATGAGAAACGCTACTTATATCAAGGATGCATACGCTATCACTCACCAGTCGCAGCATGCTGTCGCTGAGTTTCGACTGCATAGATGGTGTACTCGCGATGACGTCACTGTTCCGGTGCACAATGCCGGCCAGGGTTCCGGGTCGGTGCAGTACTGCAGAGCCAGCAGGAGGTCGGCCGCGTCTGCCTCCTGGTCTCCGAGTGTCTCCTCGAACCAGCGTCGGGACTCGTCCTTCACGTCGGTCGGAATGAGCTCCAGACACAGGCACTTCAGCAGTGCGCTAAAGTTCATGTAGAACCTGTTTCCGTAGATCTGCATGCCCAGGGGAAAGTTGTCTTTGACGAACCGGGGCAAGAACTTGAGATCCGGACGTCGGTCGTAGCGGAAGCAGAATCGCAAGATCGAGTCGCTGTTCTCCATCTGCTGCCAGACATCCGCGGTGACATCCGACAGAGTAGTGAGCTGCTTCTTGACGACTCCCTTGCTGACCGTGTGTTGAGCCGCCGCTCGCAGTGTGTACAAAGCAGCTTCTTGCTGACCCATCTTCAGCTGGGCCATCGCTCTGAGGCTCTCTCGAACTGAGAACGCGCAGTCAGGGATGCTGCTAATGAGCTGCATCGGGGGTTTCGAATCGGTTGCCAAATCTCGCACAGAGTCCACACCACGGGTAAAGGTGCAGCAGGCTGATGTCGGTGCAGACTGAGTGCAGATCATATGTAACCGGCACCAATGTAAATGGGTGAAACTGCATGAATTTCGAGTTTTTCGTAGTGACCAGCTGTCCCATGAGTTGGACAAGAGGCTGTCTCAGGTTTTCCAGTGTGCTTTTAATTGCTTTCATTACGTCCCTCTTTTTCGAGTGACCACTCCGCAGGTACACGGCTGCGTCAGGTGCAAAGAAGTGCGGCAGGCACTCGTGCTCTCCGCCATGCTGCAGACCGTCGCACAGAATCTCCAGAGCTCGCCGTGTGAGCTGCAGCAGATTGTCAGCACGCCATTCGTCTTCAGCAGTCTCGTCAATCATGCGGAACATCAGCGTCTTTGCCACGTAGGTCTTGAGACGCTTACTGACTTGGACAGATGTCGCTTGATGAGGAACTTGAGGATGACGAACAGCTGGCCTTGCAGTGTGTTGAAGCCTCGAATCATGAGCCTCTCGAGGAAGGTGGTGCTCAATCTGAGCCATTCGCCTTCTTGTCAGGAGGTGCCGCTCTGACCAAGTGACACAGGGACGTCTGGAGCTCGGTTGTGAGTGCTTTGAGCAGATGCGGTTGGATTTGAGTCGGTCGACCTGGTCTTAGGACCTCAATGTCCGGGTAGCAGCAGGTTCGCAAGGCGTTAACGTAGTCCATGGCTGGGGACTGGGGCGTGCCGAACTGAGGGTTGCTCGGATTCGCAGCTGCAACAAACGCAGTTTCGGTATTTGATACAACGGTTATTTATTTGGATCTTTCTTTACAAGCGGATTTGCAGGGCCAAAGTCAAGCTGCTATTTACAAATCAGAAAGCACAATTGCGACCGAGTTTAACTTACTTGCAACGGGGTAGCGAACGTAACCTTTCTTGTATTCGACTATTTTCTGAGGATCCGGTGACTCGCATTGGCAGCGACCTTTGATGTGCAGTTTGTCAGCGAGGATCTCCGTGAAGTCGATGTCGGAGTCCTTGTCGATCTGGCCATTAAGACACTTCAACGAGCTGCCCCATCCTTCGCTGAAGCTGCCAACTACATTGATGCACGTGTCTGGCTTCAAGTGACGAACGATTTGCTGCAAAATTTCTGCCTCAGCCTGCTGACCGAGGGCACCGACTTTGTTGAAGCCGGAGCCATCGAGAGTTTCAAACAGCTCTGTGCTAAATTGGCTTTCGGAAGAAGTGCGCCTGAGTTTAACGTGGAAGAGTATCATTTGGCAAGTAGTAAATACCAATGTGGTTTACCATAAATTTTTAATATGGTGTTAACTTACCAATTGGATGGAGTAGTCGATCCGAATGCTACATTTCCCGATGTGCTTCTGTCAAAGCGGCGCAGACACTGAACCGCCAGACTGGCGCAGGACTTTGGGACAATACGCCGCAACACTTCTGCATCAACTCTGACACTTTTGAGTAGTCGCAGAGCATTGTTCCCGAGCCCGTAGCAACATGCGGCAGCAATTGCCGCCTCGATGTGACCGCTATGAGGCTGGCTTGCGTGAAGCAGCAGCTCGATTGCTTCCATTTGTGTGCAGTGACTCGCGGCCAGACAGATCGGAAGTTCCTCGGACTTGTTCTCTAAGCTGGAATCTGCACCGGCCTCTAGCAGAACTCGTATCACACCAGTGTTGCCCTTTTTGGCTGCCCTGTGGAGCGGCGTGTCTCCCTTCGAGTCCTGTGCATTGATTGACGCATTGGACTCAATTAAAAACTTTACTACCTCATCGTGTCCGTTCTCAGCTGCTGTGTGCAGTGGAGATGATCTGACGTTGTCCAGAGCATTTACAAGAGCTCCTGACTCGATGAGGAAGCTCACTAACTCTAGGTAGCCTTTCTGAGCAGCCTTGTGCAGCGGTGTCCACTTGGAGTTCGTCTTCAGGTTCACGTCCGCGCCGACCTGCAGCAGTCGACGAATGGCTGTGAAATGATTCCACCAGCAGGCTGCGAACAGGGCCGCCGATCCGAAGATGTTGGGCAGGTGGAGATCAGCACCAGCTTGCAGCAGCATCTCGAGCACTCTCTGCTGACCGTACTGAGCCGCCATGAGCAGTGGCGACGAGCCGTCGTTTCTTTGTCGGTTCGGGTCGGCTCCAGCGTCGAGAAGACAGCGAACGACTCTGGCGTGACCGGTCTGAGCGGCAATCAGCAGCGGTGTGGAGCCGTCCTGGCGTTGGAGGTCCGAACTTGCACCTGCCTCGAGCAGCTTCGCCACTGCCGGGTCGCAGCCACCCTGAGCAGCCGCGAACAGTGGAGTCGCTCCGTCGCTCTGGGCGCAGTCTAGCTGAGCTCCAGCATCCAACAACGGCTCCATCGCAGGCACAAAACCTTTCTGGCTCGCCACCCAAAGTGGCGTCCGACCCGACGCGTTCCGAGCGTCCGGATCGGCGCCAGACTTCAGCAGTCGCTCTACGGCCCCACTGTCGCCGTTGTCGCAAGCTTGATGAAGCTCTGTGTCGTGCATTTTTGCTGCTTGCACTGCTCACGGTGTAATTGCATGATTTCCCTAATTTCAAAAATTTTATTACTTTTATAGACTAGTGTGTGCAAAGGCGCGTGATTTGTTGAGATTTTTATCTGTTTTATTGCGTCTCTTGTAATTATCTGGCCTCAGGTGCATCCTTAAAAAGAAGCGCTTACGACAAGTATAAAAATAGAACATGCCCCGCAAAGCAATATTTTATTAAAGCTGAGAGTTTACATTATGACTAATATTATCTCAAAAGACATGGTTTACAATCTCTGTTAAGCCCAGCCATGCATCGTAAATATTATTGCAGCTCGTGTTGCTGAGTTCAAGTAAGCCCGCCCGCAGTGTTGCGGAAAGTGGAAGAGCCAAATTTGCTTCGACTTTATCAGCTGTTTTTGGAGTTCTTGCACTCGAGGCGGCTATTTTATTCCTTATACTTATACTTCTCTATTGAAGCTCGCGCTTGAAGTAAAAAAACAATAATTTTAGTGGTCATGACTCAGCAAAATGTTCCAAAGCGGAATGCTGTTTTCAAAGAGAATACGAAAACACGATCCTTATCTAGCAGAGGATAGCATACTCGTAATCATTATTACAGGATATTAGGACAGTCATAAACAGAAAACATAAAAACAACTTCCAGAACAACTGAAACGTTTTGATAGACTAAAACGGTTTCAAATAGGGGTAGAGAACTTTGTATAGCTCTGAGGAAAGTATCGTAGCTAAGATGTTGAAATTAACTGTCGAATCTAACCTTAACCTAACCCTAACCTAATTTAACCCTAACCGTAACCTACCCTAACAGAAGCCTAACTTAAACTATACTCTAACCCTAACCTAAATAGCTGGCAGTGGATTGTCCTGCTCCCTTTAAGTCAGTGAATCTGAGTTGTGGCTCCAAAATTCTGCAGAACTGAAGCGGACTGTTGTCTTTCGCAGTAGTTATTTTTCTCTTACACTGCACAGCCGGCTCACGAAGGCAATGCACAGCATGTAGACGTGGTAAATGTACAGCTTGTAGGAGGCGCAGATGTAAGGCAGATCTCGCGACGCGGTTGACAATCGCTCCGACATTAAGGCGACTAGAAAATTGAAGCAGAACAGTGCGATGAGGGCGTGCGTCACCAGTAGAAGATGCCCAGAGACTGCGCGGATTCTCGGGACAGGCCGCCGTGGCTGACCATCAGTAGAAGTTCAACAGGCCGTAAGACGGATTGGCGAACATCTCGCGGTCGAAGGCAATTTCGCACGGCACGATGAGCGTGATGAGCCAGCAGAACAGGCCGATAACCAAGAAGATGATGGCCATAAAGAAGAAAAATATGCCAACAATATTCCAAAGCAGAGCCAAAGTTTTTATAACCAGCAGCCAGTCGTAAACTATTGTCATTATTGTTATAATGTAGAGCGTGCCAGTTGCGTAATCCAGAATTCGGAGTCCCGCGCCCCTGTCAAACAATGAAACTATCTGGATCCTGTCGGGAACCAAACCGATGCAGACCATGAGACTCAATGCGCAGACTCTCAGTGGAATTTGGCTGGTGCATCGAAAATCGCGTGCCAACGCCGCCAAGTAAGAGCTGTTGCCCTGAGCTACCCTGACATAGATCAGGTGAACGGCCAGCGACACGATGCACTCAATGATGTATCCACATGCCAGAACGTTGACAATGCAGCGCACTGCAAATATGCTGCAAAATTCCGACATATTGTGGTGCATCGAGAACAGCGGGCAACTGCTTGAGTTAACTGGGCGGTCAGGCATGTAGTTAGCCAGGATTTTTACAGAGATTGACGAGTAAACGCACGCCGAACCAAAGAATAGTAGGACTAGCTTGTATAAAGTGCATATCAGTGCCCTCAAACACATATATCTCTTTAGCCGCCCGGTTGTTGCGCAGGACCATCTTTTGATAATGTCATTGTCGAGAAACTTTTTTAATGGCATTGAAAGATCACTCATTGCTGTGACTGCCAGCATGTTCAGGGGGCTCTTGTTGTATCGCTCCCCGGTGTCGAAGTCGTACTCGCTCAGATCCACTCGCTGCACCTTGACGCCCGCTACGAGACTGACCTCGCCGCAGTACTTGCCCGACTCGAGAATGCACTCAGCCAGTGAGAACAGCTGCAGACTGACTGCCAGCTCGAGAGCATTGTGGCCGAACGCCTCCTTCTCTGCGCACACGCGGAAGAAGCGAGGCCGCGCAGCCGACACTTGGCGCACGAATCTCACCGCCCGGTCCTCGAATGCCGCATCGCCGCCGCCGCCGCCGCCTCCTCTCAGTGTGAACAGCTTCACAATGAGACAGTGCAGCGGCACGACTGAATCTCCGACTGCCCGATGAAGAGCGTCGGCGTCGGCGTCAGCGTCGGCGTCAGCGACAAACTCCGCTGCGGCCTCCAACTCGTCGATGAGGAGAGTGACACAGTTGAGAGCGAGTGTGCACGCGGCCACTTCCAGCAGGGTTGAGTGAGCGATGAGGAACGACGTGAAGTCGGACCTGCCGCACTTGATGCAGTCAGCAGTGCTGGCGTCATCACCCAGCTGCTCGATACCAAGCTGCAGAATCTGCTGCAGAGAGAGGGGCTTGGCCAGCTCGAGCTGGACGATCACGACTCCGCGTCGTCCTCGTGCAGGATGCGCTTCAGGTCGTGCATATCAATTAGTGTGGAATCGAATGTCTGAATTGTTTGTAAGTGTACTGCAAATTTTTCTGCTTCCATATGTTGCCAATGGCTTTATACCAGAGAATACTTTGGCTTACCGTTTGAAGAATTTGAGGCGCAACTTTCATCCTCCTGACACAAGGGATCCGTGTGCGGTGTGTAAATTCTGCGTTTTTCCCCGCGATTCTTCCCCTAGCAACCAATTTTACTATACCATTTATACTTTTCTGGATAAGAATAATTGGGCTCCAAGAAGATTGGGCCGGAAGTGGATTTTTTCTCATAGTGAGACTGACTGAGAACGCCTGTCACCGTTCTCGGTGATGTTTCAATCGATCCAGACTGCAAAGACGTGTCAGTCGGACTTCGAAGTTTTTCGCAATCTATTGACAGTGTTCCAGTACCTGGAAATTGATGGTATAGTGTGCTGAAGTTGAGCAAATAATTAGGGGCGACATCATGATACTGCAAACATGGTCTTTTTATTTGCTTCGCGGAGCTATCGATCCGCTATAGTTACCAAGCCGTAAATTACGATGCAATGTCTGTGTCTCGGACTCGCGAACTTAATTGGACTGTTATTTAATGGCATGCAGCTAATTTCTTTGAAAAAAACACTTAGTTGAAGTTTATCACATTTCTAAATTACAGCTGTACTTAAAGAACCTAATTAATAGGTTATTTTCTTTTCGTTTTACACTTTGCCCAGTAATCACAGTCAGTCTTAGGGCGAGCACGATTTCATTTCCTGCAAAAATGTGTAGTACTTTCTGTTCAATGTTCTTAGTACATGCATAGCGCCGTTTGTTGTTGCATAAATTATTTGTAGATACTACATGTGCACGATTTTTTTCTGATAAATTCATATTTGCAGACGAAAAATTCTTTTAAATCAGAGTAATGAATCAAGAAGACTATACTTATTTACAGTACATGTACATATAGAAGCGAGATGTATACATGTATGCAAGGAAGCCGCTAAATGCTACTATATCGATTTTAGTAATTCTGAACGCTAGAGATTTTTAAGCGGTACGTTAATTCAAAACACTAGGAAGTGAGTGATACAGCAAAAGAGTAAAAGCGAGAAAAAAAGTCTCCTACATAAAAAAACAAAACTAACATTTTGTTGCCATTCATCTTCGATATATATATAGGGTTTTCACACTACCGATTCCAGAACCAGAATCGGTTCGGACTTCCGAGAAAAAAGCAGTATAACCAATACAATATACTTTACAAATTGGATCTGGTTCTAGAACCAGAACAAGCAATATGAAAAGGCCCATATAAGAGAGAGAGTATATAATAATTGTAGCCACAAACAAAGTTTAAAAAACAAAAAAGTTACGCAGTAAAACAAAGTTTTCAACGCAACTTGTAATCAAAAGTTTCCATCATATAATAAGCGAAAGAAATGCTGTTTTTAAATGTTTTTCTTGTTTTAATTTATTTTTAAGAGGTTAATTAATATGCGCGGTAAAACATATTAATACTTTAAAAGCAGTCGTTCGAAGAAAGGTCGCTTGTACTCTGGTCAAATATTATTGTAGATGCTTTGAAATAGGTAAAACATAATAATTTGGTGGCTCATCTTATGAAAAAATAAATAAAATTTTTCTAAAACTTTATCAAGATTATTTCATTAATAAATCCCAAAATTTTTGCCCAGTTTGGGAAATAAATTTTGGTAAACTTAGTTATAAATTTTATTGCTTGATGATTGTAGATGATGAGTTTTTATGTAGTAGGACTGTTTTTCGTATTTAAAATATTTCTTGTAGTCCATACTTTTTAGAAAAGCATACACAATTATTAGAATCGTGTACACATATGTGTATGGCATTGTATGCATACATGTTTACACACATCTTATTATATTATTTAACATCTATACTTAGGTTTACTTATGTTTTGTATATGAAGAGTGTACAGTTTATAGTTTCTTTGTAATTTTAAAGCATATCACAAAATAGCTATGCTTGCACCAGAAAAATTGCTTTGATTTACTTCCTTACTTTGTAAGTGTTATCACTAAGGTTTCAAAACTATTACTTAAGCATACTATTTTAGAACTACTTAAATTGAAAAGTATTTAATTGATAATACCTAAAAAGCTGATTTTAAAATTAATTCAAATGTTGCAGTTGTATATTAAATTATAACTATTGTCTAGAATTATTTTTCAAGCTTTTCTTAAAAAACCTATGTAGAGTTTTATCTGATTTTCATTTTATTTTTTACATTTTGATATGATAAATTTCAATAGATATCTTAGAAATTTTCTGCTGGAGGTCCTGTAAATATTGTTTTACTTTTATTCACTTTGAATTGATCTTCAGATGTGGAAATCATTGTTGTCTGTTATTAAATTTAGAAATAATGTTAGCACAGTCTTTTTGCTGCTTCTGATATAAACTTAGTCAGCAGATTTTGTAGCATTATCGCTAAAATTTATACTTTCTGGCCCCTTAACGAGTCGCCACTACAGGAGGCCTCTGTTTGGGGTAGAGCGCGCGGCGACGCCCCGACCCCCACCACCATTGTCGTCCGCTGCAGCCAGGGGAGCCAATTTGAATTCTGAGTCCTAAACTAGCCAACGTCGAACTCAGTCGCTCAGTCTTTGCGAGTCCAGTTTTAGCTGAAATGTCTAACAGTCACAACAACGACACCAGCGACCCGACCCCCGACTCTGTTCTGAATTGGTTCAGCAGCCGCCTGGAGCCGCACGAGCGCATCGAACTGCTCAGCTCGCTGCTGCTCAATTGTGCACCTCTCGAGCTCCGGTTTTTAGCCACCTGGTCCGCAGCTGCCGCCGATGCCGGCGCCGGCACCATTGAATTGCGCGAAGCCGAAGCTCGCGTCAACTCGCCAGCCGAGCTACTCCGATTGACCGAGCCCGAGGCGGGTGGCAGCGGCGGCGGCGCCGTCGTCGATGCCGCGCTGTGCCGCCTGACGCTGGCCCTGGCTCTGGTGCGGCCCGACAACGCAGACTGCGGCCGCCTGCTGGCCGACTGGCTCGCCCGGCTGGATCTTCAGCGCGCCACTAACGCCGCAGGCGATGCATCCGGTGGTAATGACGGTGGCCTCCTGCGTCACGCTTGCCTGGTTGGCGCGCTGGCCCTGCGACAGCCGGCGCTGCCGTTCGCCAGCCGACTGCGAATGCTGCCGGTGCAGCGGGCCCTGGCCAGCCGGCTGGCTCTTGCTAGGGTTCGTCCCTCTATTTAACAGCTGCTCCGGTTTCTGGGGGTTACAGCGTCAGACGCACGACTGATAGGTCGGGGGTTCGATTCCTGATCCCTCAGGAAAAATTTGTGTCCTTGAGCAAGTCACCTTAACTCTGCATTGCTTCAGTTCACCCAGCTGTAAAATGGGTGCCAGCATTAGCTGGGGTAATTGAGGGTGTGTGTGGCGACCCCCCCCCATAGCTGCGGCTGAGCTGTCGGTTGTACGTCTGTCCATTGGGGCAGGTGTAATCAATTATTTTTATTATTATCGGACTTCTAGCAATAGAGGAGAAACGGTTTCTGGGTCCTCGCTCTTTTTCTGATAGTCTTAGTCGCTTAGATCTAGGCCCGGCCCTGGGCACACACCCGTTCTATAGGTTCTATTTATTTAACTATCAGTGTCCAACCCTTAACACAAACTATGAAAGATTGGCTAGCCTTATATTCTTGTCTTGCTACTTGTTAGTAGACTTGTTAGAAACCAGACCACTACTTGCACAGGGTCCTTTATTGGCAGGCAGCTATAATCAAGTTAAATTCCTCCCATCGCGCAACTTTCTCCCGTCGTACAGCAAGTTTGATTTATTTGATTTATTTGATTTATTGTCGGTAAAGTTTTAGTCAAACTGGCAATATTGTAGATTTCAACTACTCACAGTAGTCACCAAATAAAATATTTCTATAGCTCAAAATCAAGTCAAACTTCGGTTTAATTTTCAAACAGGATTCGAACCCCGAAGCCGTCTGCTGTTCAGACTGTACACTTCGACAGTCTGGCGCGGCCGCTGCGGCATCGACAACGCCAACGGTGGCTGGTCATCGACTGCGCTCCCGATCTGCCACCGCCGTCACAACCGCCGCTGCCGATGAATCTGCTTGGCTCGGCACGGCTCCGCCTCTGCCGCCGATGATGACGGCTCTGATGCAGCACTGGCGGCAGAGACGACTGTCGGATGCCACCGAACTCGATGTCGAAGCTAGAAGACCGCCGGGCAGCAGACCAAAGAAGCAACGGACTGGAACTGCTGCTTATCCGGGTGAGGAGTGCCAGGCCAATGCTTTGCTTCAGTGTCAGTCACTTCAGCGTCAGTCACTTCAGTGTCAGTCACTTTAGTGTCAGTCACTTCAGTGTCAGTCACTTCGGTTTCAGTCACTTCAGTGTCAGTCACTTCGGTTTCAGTCACTTCAGTGTCAGTCACTTCGGTGTCAGTCACTTCGGTGTCAGTCACTTCAGTGTCAGTCACTTCAGTGTCAGTCACTTCAGTGTCAGTCACTTCAGTGTCAGTCACTTCAGTGTCAGTCACTTCAGTGTCAGTCACTTCAGTGTCAGTCACTTCAGTGTCAGTCCCTTCGGTGTCAGTCACTTCAGTGTCAGTCACTTCAGTGTCAGTCACTTCAGTGTCAGTCACTTCAGTGTCAGTCACTTCAGTGTCAGTCACTTCAGTGTCAGTCCCTTTGGTGTGGCTCCATTGGACCCCTCTGCGTACTACCGAAAAAGTAGCTGAGCGCTCAAGTAGTTGATACTCCCAACAACCCGCAGGTCTGTGCCTGCGTCAGGCCAGCCTGGCGACGCCGACGCACTCCGCTCCCGTCGGCTCTGTCGGCCTCGACGCGCCGTTCTGCATCCACGTAAGTGGGCCAATAAGAAATTTTCATTCAATTTATTTGCTGAAAATATCTTCCTCAGCTACTGCCAGTAGAAAGTAAGAAATAGCATGGGGCTACTTGTCAAGTCAATTGGGAATAACAAATCATTTTATGGGGGGGGGCAATTACATGTTTTAGCTGGCTGTTGGCTGTGTTGAATCAATAGCTACGGCAGGTGCAGAGAGGAAGGCAGGTAGACGGGCTGACCACTAAAAGAGCGTTCCCGCTCCGTTTGGAAAAAAGCAACCCCTTCCCTCATTCACGTGATCAGGTCTCCCGCGGCCCCGTTTCACCCCTCAGCCTCTCCCTCTCTGCCTGCGCCTCAATTATGCCATGCAACTCCCGACTCAGCCTCAGCTTCCGCACACTTGCACTTGCAGGCGACTCTCTGGCCTGGCAGTGTCCGTTCTGAAATTGTCAGAAGCCTGTCGGACCTGCTGGCTCTCTACGCTAAGGTAAAATTGCACTGCCAACCTTGTATTGCCTTACCTGACGTGTTTTATTGCGTGTCAGTTGATGCCGGCAGAATTCCACACACACAGCCGAGCGGCACCCGCGCCTTCCCTTTCCTCTTCCTCACTGAGCAGAAGAAAGAGAAGCAGGAGTTTGATTTAAATATTTGCTTTTAATTCTATAGTCTTTCTTATTAACCTTCTTTACTAAAACTATATAATGTATCGTTTAACGAGGCCTTTCTTTTCTGTTGAAAAAGACAATACTGTCAATACTGTTAAAGACAATCATTGTCTACCTCCAAAACCATATACACAAGCTTGGCAACGCCAACGCACTCCGCTCCCGTCGTGTTCTAGTTTCACTAGTTTCGAGTTCTATGGTAGAAAGCCCTCGGACGCTATTCTCAGACCCCGGCTTCGCCTCGGCCTGATAAAGTGCATCCTCGGACTTTCTTTTCCATAGAAGACGAAATTAGAGGGTATTAAATAGTATACTTCTCTAAGGGGTCTGAAAAGTGCTGTAATTGCTGTAAGCCATAGACAACAAGCCGTATTGCTGGTTTAATTAAACCAGATCACTAATTTCACGCACAGTTAGTCTGTCTGATGAAGTGTCCAATTTTTTTTACAATACGAGCATAGCAACTCTGAGAACCTCAGCATTCTAGCTATTATTGCGCGTGCCTGTCAGTGGGTCAAAAATTAAAGTATTCTCAGCATGCGGCGTGTGAATGAATGAATAAATGAATAGCTTCATCTGAGAAGCTGCACGCCGCCTGCCCCAGTCTGTCCAGGCCTGGGCAAACTGTCAAATCTATTTTTCGCTGTATGAAATCCAGTTTGTCGCACCTGTCAGCGCTTTGCAGGTGGGGGTTGGGCTGAGTTAATTTCAAGCCGCCATCAAAAGAATGAAGAAGCTGCGGACCAGCCGCTGGGTCTTTTCTTTCATCAGGGTCGGCTCTTCGAAAGATCGAGCGCTCCGTCTCTCTCTCTCCCTTCTTTTGGCACAGATTGAGCAACAATGCTCAATGCGAACTAACTCAATTGTCGCCAGAGGAGAGGGAGGGAGGTGGCCGCCCTCTTCTCACCCGCAATATTCTGTCAGTTTGCGAGAGTTTCTGAGCGTAAGATGCGGCCCCCGAGATGATATTTAGGTGCTAAATAGATATATTCGCTCCTCACTGCCTCTGGGTGCATTTGAATCCGACTCTCTGTTTATTTTTACTGCACGTTTTACCTTATTTTCGCCGTTGAGTTTATAAAAAAAACATTATCTCTATTGGCGAAAAATATAATTTATGACTTTGGGTATAGAAGTACAATTGTAGTTGGCTCGATTACTTTGCAATCGGGCGACTCTTGCGAGAAAAGTAAATGCTGAAAAACTATAACACGGACGTAAACTGTTCATCCATCGCAGTCATGGGATATAACAGTCGTTGAAGGAGGTTTTGGTTTATAATCCAGCAAAATCTGATAAGGACTGGACAGACTGGCAGGTACTTGGCAGGTTACTCGCTCTGGCAACTGCCGTTTTCAATTAGGACTCGGCCCACGCACAGGTCGGATTGCCCAAGATTTCAGCTGGGGTTCAGTTCCCAAGGGAAGTTAACTCAAAGAGGAAGATTTTCTCATTGACTTTGAGACGGCATTTTGGATTGAGAAAATGCTCAAGAATAAGCTAAAATCTATACCGTTACGATGTCATCATCCTGTCGTGCTTGTTTCTAACTGTTAAAACTATCACAGGTGCAGCCGCATCTGCGGACACAGCAGGCTGCCCGAATTCCCCTGCTGGACGGCCTGCTCAACAGAGGCAAGCTGGCGTCCCGGCTCAGCGCTGAGTCCGTCACCAGTGCCGTGCAGATGTTGCTTCGGTGAGTTGCGGGATGACAATCGCAGGTCAAGCCCATGTTTTAGGTGCTGAGTAGGGTTCTGCAACCGGTGTTCTAGGTGCTGAGTAGGGTTCTGCAACCGGTGTTTTAGGTGCTGAGTAGGGTTCTGCAACCGTGTTTTTGGTGCTGAGTAGGGTTCTGCAACCGGTGTTTTAGGTGCTGAGTAGGGTTCTGCAACCGGTGTTTTAGGTGCTGAGTAGGGTTCTGCAACCGGTGTTTTAGGTGCTGAGTAGGGTTCTGCAACCGGTGTTTTAGGTGCTGAGTAGGGTTCTGCAACCGGTGTTTTAGGTGCTGAGTAGGGTTCTGCAACCGGTGTTTTAGGTGCTGAGTAGGGTTCTGCAACCGGTGTTTTAGGTGCTGAGTAGGGTTCTGCAACCGGTGTTTTAGGTGCTGAGTAGGGTTCTGCAACCGGTTTTTGGTGCTGAGTAGGGTTCTGCAACCGGTGTTCTAGGTGCTGAGTAGGGTTCTGCAACCGGTGTTCTAGGTGCTGAGTAGGGTTCTGCAACCGGTGTTTTAGGTGCTGAGTAGGGTTCTGCAACCGGTGTTTGGTGCTGTAGGGTTCTGCAACCAGTTTTAGGTGCTGAGTAGGGTTCTGCAACCGGTGTTTTAGGTGCTGAGTAGGGTTCTGCAACCAGTTTTAGGTGCTGAGTAGGGTTCTGCAACCGGTGTTTTAGGTGCTGAGTAGGGTTCTGCAACCGGTGTTTTAGGTGCTGAGTAGGGTTCTGCAACCGGTGTTTTAGGTGCTGAGTAGGGTTCTGCAACCGGTGTTTTAGGTGCTGAGTAGGGTTCTGCAACCAGTATCTTGGGTGCTGAGTAGGGTTCTGCAACCGGTGTTTTAGGTGCTGAGTAGGGTTCTGCAAGTTAACCTTGAATTAATTTTTTTGAGCTTTACAAGATCGAGTATGAGTTAGTTTTACTTGCAAAGCATTCGAAGTTTTTCATGTCATCACTGTCGGCCATCCTAATAAATGCCTGTTAGCCACTAGCAGAATTCAGAAATCATAATATTTGCTCACTCAAAAAATCAAGAATTTCTATTCAAAGCAAGTCAGATTTCTGCGCTTATATAAACAACTCGAATAGTTCGAATTCTGTATCTGGGGGGGGGATTAAGAAGTTTAGTTAATAGGCTAAGCAGTTCCACAGTCATCAGTTGTCTTTTTCTAATTACTTTGCCATGTTCTCTGTTTGTTTCTGCTTCCGGATCGCTTCTTGCTTGGCCAAGTCAACACGCGGGGTCACGGGGGGACGGGTGACCCCCTTCAATTCCTCGTATAGTGTGTAGGCGGCGGCTGAGTATGGAGTGGGCACTTGGCACGCAGCCAACGGAGTTGAGTCCTGTGATCTTCTTCTGAGCCAACTAAACTAGAAAAAGAAGAAGAAGTCTCATTATTGAGGTCTTGCCCCCCCCCTGCCTCCCCGGCTGTGTGCCGAATTCTTACCTGAATGGAATTCGCGTATTTTAGGCAGGCGTCTTTCTTTCTCAACGTAAACTGTGTGCCTCATCAGTTTATTCCGCTATACGCAAGGCTGCTGTCGATATTGAGAGCTGCTGCTGCTACTAGGGCCCAACAGCTAAACCTGTGGCTGCCACTGCCCCATCTCGTAAGCCCCCCCCCCACCTTTCTGGAGCCTTCAAGTAAACAGGTAGCTCTGTAGTAATAGGCGCTATTTTGCATATTGTGCAGACTCAAAAACCTGCAGAACCTGACCCAGACCATCTATCTATACAGAGTTGGTGTGTGTGTGTGCGCGAGGGCAGAGGAGGCTGCCCTAGTGTGGGTATTAGCAAACTGTGCGTGTGTTGTGTGATTGACCCACCCGCTGTGCCTGCAGTATGAATGTTGTTGCTTGGGTCACTCCCACCCATTTCTATTTCGGATGGCTTTTGCCGACTGTGCTAGCAGCTATTCAACCTATTTTATTTTCTATTGTTGTTAGAAAATTTTTATTTCTTCATGTATTTTAAGTTTTTAAAAGTCTGGGCATTTTAGTAAAAAAATCTGCATTCGTAACTTTCTTCGAAGAGATAATTTCTGCAATTATTATTTCTTGCATGCCAGTCTTATCTGGGTTAAGATTAGAAGAGAATGTAATAGTTTCAATAATGCACGACTGCACTGTTCTGCCGGGGTGGGGTGAGGGCCCCTGCACAAGCCGGGTACTTTCTGCCGCCCATACCCACTCCCTGTTCCCTATATGGATAGTCCCCTCCCCACTGCTCATGACTCTTCCTTGCCCGGGTGGGGGAAGAGTTTTGTTACTAAAAATAGTATCTCAACTGGATCCTGTCCTACCTGCCGTGCCTACACTTTGACCTCTTGCACTTGCTATATTACAATGCTATGTTGACCACAGTTTAGGAATATAATCTACTTAGCTACCTTTATAAATAAAAGGTCTAATAAATTGATAATTGACCGTCGGAGATTTTTATGTGCATGAATAAGTGTCATCCAGATGTCGGAAACACACAAAAGCAGGAAAATAAGCACTTAGAATTTATTAGTTAGCCCTCTACGTCCCGGGCCCGCCTTCCCTTCCGTTTCACAAGCACCAGGGACTGCGTGTTAGGAATCCTTTCAGATGTGGAACACCCGGCTACCTTATCGCCATCACCCGGCCCTATCATTTCTCTTCCCACCCTCCAAGGTTGCTTGTTGAACTGCCAGAGCCCGTCAGGCGCTCGGCCGACATTGTCGAGTTTTTCTCCGCCCGCCGACCACCCCGACCGCCGCAGCCGCCGACAGTGGCCCACAGCCGGGCCAGCTCGGACTCGGCCGCGGCCAAACCAGGTGAGAGAGACTGGGGGGGAGCCCTTGACCGACCGCCCTTACTGCCTCATTCAGCCCCAGCGGGAATTAGTCAGTTAGTCAGTCAGACAGAACAGGCACAAATGCCTAACAATGGCTAGTTAGTCAAGCGTTGCCAGATACCAAAACTAGATAGAAGAAAGCGAAAGCTCTACGCTCTCCGCCTGTCTGCGTTACTCTTCTTTGCTCACAAGTCCAACATTCTGCAGTGTTGATAGCTCTCTCTCCTTCCCCTACCCAGAAAATGTTGAGTGTACTCAGCCACGCGTCAGCCCCCCACTCCGCCCCTTCCGCCGACGCCCATTACCTGTCTTAGCCTGCTCCCTCTAACCCAGACCCCCTTTGAGCAGCAGCGGCAGCAGCGGCAGCAGCCAATAGCAGTTGCCCAGCGCCGTGAATCAGCTGTCCGGCCCGCCCCTGACCTCGCCCCGGCCGCTCCCCACCCGCCCGGGCCGCTGTGCCGGCCTCATTCATAAATAGCGGCGCCGAGGCTGCGCATGTCAAAGCAGCAGCAGCAACAACAACACAACTGAGCCGAATCTCACCAACACAGCCCGGTAACTGCAATGCAAGTCCAGTACTATCAGCCGGTGCCGCCGCACCACATGCTCTACCAAATGTCTTCGCCGCCGCCGCCGCCGCCGCCGCCGCCGCCGCCGCACTCTTGCCTCGGCGGCCCGCCTCAGTGCCCCTATTACGCTGCGGCAGCTTTCATGTCTCCGTTCGCTGTTCTGCCGCAGGCGCCACCGCCGCCGCCACCGCCGCCTCAGCAGCAGCCGCAGTCGCCGGCATACTACGGTTACCCCGCCGGGCCGCACCCCCACCCCCACCACCATCACCAGCTGCCGCCGCTGCCCCCGCCGATGCCGCCGCCGCCCACTAGTCCCCTTAGCGGTGAGTCCCAATCCTTGGAATCCGCCAGGCTCGACCACTTATCCCACATTGCCGTCTATAACCTGTTAACCGAATTCGATTCACTCAATTATGATTTCAACAATCATTTCAGGCCTGATGCTGCAGTTCCAATCTCTCACAGTTGGAAGCGTCGGTTACACTGGTGAAGGTACCGCGGTGTACCCAGCCTGCCATTATGGGTGAGCGACCGTTCTCTATTTAGTTATATATAGCCACTAGCCCAGTGCCTCAGTTGTGAGTACAATGTCTCTCCCGGCCACACGCAGGCAAGACTATCAATCTAAACTACTCACCTGGCTGAAGACGCACCGGATGCACAAATACTTCGATCGGCTGCGCAAGTACAGCTTCGAGCAGCTGCTGGCCATAGACAGGCCCACACTGGAGGCGCTGGAGTTCACCCAGGGCGCCATCAAGAAGCTGCTGGGCATGCTCGAACGCGTCCGCCAGGATCGGCAAGCATTCGATTGTCCGTCGCGTAGCAGCGGCTCGCCTTGCAGCTCGGGCGCGTGCAGCGAGGAGGAGCTGCAGATGCACGGATTGCTGCGCTCGCCGCCACAGCAGCAGCACCAGGCGATGCTTCGGAAACAGCAGATGGTTCAACAGCAGCAGCAGCAGCAGCACCGCATGCTTGGCCCTCTGCCGCTGCCTTTGCCTCTGCAGCCGCCCATGCCGCCTCATCTTCAGCATCCGCAGCAGCTTAAACAACAACAACAGCAACAGCAGCAGCAGCAGCGACAACCACTCAGGTACAACAGTGGTGTCAGCAGGGCCTCTGGCAGTCCAGCCTAGCTGTGCCCCAACCCAAGCTGCAGTTCATAAAGTGCTCGTGCTACCTGTTAGACAACATGCGCATATCTCATCTCCACACTCGATCGGTGCCCCCGCCACGCGCATCAAGAATCATTATCGGCATTGCTAGCTTTATTAGCCGACTTAGAATTATTTAAAGCCGCTTATTATATAGATCGTAGTTCAACAGCTTCGCTAACTGTTGTGTATTGCGCATCATTACAGCTAACTGTGAGTCGTTAGCTATTTAATTTGTTGGGGTCGCATTCAATAAACCAGGATGATGATGGCAAACCAGCAGCATTCAAGTCGATCGTTCAGTTCAGGCGCTATTTTCTTGAATTGTGTGTTTTTTCTCGAGACCTTTATTTATACAACAATGTATTCCCGGCTATGTCCCCCGCTTCCCGTGTCTTCTGTTGTGCACCAGCAAGCATCAGTGAGCAAGTTTGCAAAAATTGTGATTCTTTTTTATTGCTTTATAAGATTTTCGATAAGCTGTGTTTTTTTTAATTTCTTCTTGTTTTAATTATAACTGTAATTTTACCTGTTCATTAAATCAAATATTTATTAGATTATATACATATGCGTGTATGCAATTAGTATTGAGCTATTCAACGAGTGTTGGAGTATTCGGTTTAAAGAATTTTCTCATTGGGCTGTATTACTGTATTATTTACTATTCATAGTATACCTTTATTATGACATATGTATAAATAAATTAACCATTTTTTCTGATGTTGCATTTCTTGTGTGTACCTGGGATATTTGACAATTTCATTAATTATAAACATCTGTCCATGATTAAGTTGCTCATGCCATACCTGCGGCATATTGAATTGCTTATTTAGCAGCACCAACAATACCCGAGAGTGTTTTTTGTATCTGTACAAAATAGTTGTCATACTGGACAAGTCCTGTGCTGGCTGGTTGCATGACCGCCCGCCATTTCAAAGCAGCTGTTTTGTTTTACTGATCTCATTTTGAATTTGAAAATCCTTATTTGCTTTTGTTTGATTTGTTTAAATGATTGAATGAGTTTAATTATAAAATGGCATGCTTGGCCAGCGTTGTTTGTGATTCAATTTGAGAGAGCAAAGTAATTAATTTATTCTGGATTCCAAGTGTTTTGATCTTGACTTTTTATAACTTCATTGGGCTTTGGATAATCTCATTGGGTTTTGTATAATCTCACTGGGTGTTGGATAATCTCATTGGGTTTTGGATAATCTAATTGGGTTTTGGATAATCTCATTGGGTTTTGGATAATCTCATTGGGTTTTGGATAATCTCATTGGATTTTGTATAATCTCATTGGGTTTTGTATAATCTCATTGGGTGTTGAATAATCTCATTGGGTGTTGGATAATCTCATTGGGTTTTGTATAATCTCACTGGGTGTTGGATAATCTCATTGGGTTTTGGATAATCTCATTGGGTGTTGGATAATCTCATTGGGTGTTGGATAATCTCACTGGATTTTGGATAATCTAATTGGGTTTTGCATAATCTCATTGGGTTTTGGATAATCTCATTGGGTGTTGGATAATCCCATTGGGTTTTGCATAATCTCATTGGGTGTTGGATAATCTCATTGGGTTTTGGATAATCTCATTGGGTGTTGGATAATCTCATTGGGTGTTGGATAATCACATTGGGTTTTGCATAATCTCATTGGTGTTGGATAATCTCATTGGGTTTTGTATAATCTCATTAGGTTTTGGATAATCTCATTGGGTTTTGTATAATCTCATTGGGTTTTGTATAATCTCATGGGGCTTTGGATAATCCCATTGGGTGTTGGATAATCTCATTGGGTTTTGTATAATCTCATTGGTGTTGGATAATCTCATTGGGTTTTGGATAATCTCATTGGGTGTTGGATAATCTCATTGGGTTTTGGATAATCTCATTGGGTGTTGGATAATCTCATTGGGTGTTGGATAATCTAATTGGGTGTTGTATAATCTCATTAGGTTTTGGATAATCTCATTGGGTTTTTTATAATCTCATTGGGCTTTGTATAATCTCATGGGGCTTTGGATAATCTCATTGGGTGTTGGATAATCTCATTGGGTTTTGGATAATCTCATTGGGTTTTGTATAATCTCATTGGTGTTGGATAATCTCATTGGGTTTTGGATAATCTCATTGGGTGTTGGATAATCTCATTGGGTTTTGGATAATCTCATTGGGTGTTACTTACTTACTACTGACGGGGGGCGCAGGCGCCGCGAATAGGCCGCGAGGCCCCTATCGCAACCCCAAGGTAAAAGAGCACAAGGATTAGCCTTGGGGGTGCGCCCAGTCCCCGCCAGTAGTCGGCAGGTCCGCAGTGGAGGCATCGGCGACCCTCATCCGGCCGGAGTCCCGGACGAAGGCGCGGAGGTCTCGGATATTGTCCGCGGTGGTCAGCTCGTCCATCCGCTGGGGTGGCCGAGGTATTTGTGCCGCGCCTTGTTGAAGTAAGGGCAGAAGGTGACGTGATGCTCCGCGGTCTCCTCTCCTATGCCACAGAAGGGACAGGTGGGAGGGCAACCGGTTTGCAACGATATATGTCTCTGGAAGAATCCGTGGCCGGTTAGGACCATGCACATCTCCCTGAGGTCGGTTCTGTTAAGCGAAATCAGATAATCAGAGACTTTCCTGTTCAGGTTAGGCATGGCAGAGCGGCTCTGCCTGTACTCGGTGCAGCTGTTCCAGTGGAGCTGGTGCTGCTGATGGAGCCACCTGTTGATATGGCGGGTGACTTGCGACCTGGGGGTGGGTAGCCTCATCAGACGGTGGTTGCCGTCTGGGTTGCTGCCCTCCTTGGCGAGAGAGTCCGCGAGCTCGTTGCCCAGGATGTTGCTGTGACCAGGTGTCCAGATAATTCTAATCCTGTTAAGGACTGAGAGAGATTGCACACTGCGGTGGCATTGAGATACTGTAGCAGCGGAGATATTCTCAGTGGTTAAGGCCTTAATAGCAGCTTGGCTATCAGTGTAGAAATTAATGTCAAAATTATTAATGTTCGCCTGAAACAGTTGCTGGGCACACTGCTCAATGGCGCAAATTTCAGCTTGGAAAACTGAGGTGTTCTCACCGAGGTGCAGACTTTCCTGGAGAAGCATCTTACCCTCGTGGAAAATGGCAATACCCGCTCCAGCGCGGCCGTTGAACAGCGAGCCGTCGGTGAAGCAGTGAATGCCCTGGCTGCGCCGGTTCACACCGACATCCAGCGGAATGTTGTCTCGGCCAGGGATGGCGGTCTTGAAGCCCCTCCTGATGTTGAGGGCGGGAGGTCGACTATCCACATTGCCCAGGTCCATGTGGATGTTGTTAAGGTCGCGGCGGACAAAGTCCATATGCGGGATTAATGTTTTCATTGGCATAAAGCCAGAGGGCGCGTTATTTAACGTTTTATCTCTGATAAGCCGGGAGGCAGACTTCATAGCCTCCGCCCTAATAAATAGGTGAAGCGGAGGTAGGTTAAGGATAGTGTTCAGCCCCTCGTAAGGGGTGGACGGGTACGCACCTGTGATGGCACGGCAAATGCTGCCCTGAAGCTGGTACAGCCGCTGACGGGCGGCCTTCTGCTCCAGCACGCTAGTCCAGATGAGACTCGCGTATGTGATACTGGGCCGGATGATGCCGGTATAAATCCAACGGACCGTTCTAGGCGAGAGGCCCCAAGTCGGCCCGATGGCTCTGCGCAGCTGGGCAAAGCAGCGTTTTGCCCGACCGATGACGTTATCAAGGTGCTTCGTCCAGCGCAGGTCATGCGTTAGCGTCACACCGAGGTATTTGACCTCCTTCTTGAAGGGGATGTTTCTGCCATAGACAGTGAGGTTTTTCATCTCCCACTTACGGCGCTTGGTGAAAACGACAGCGACAGTCTTAGTGACGCTGATTTTTAGGCCATGCTGTGTAGCCCAGTCGGCCGCCTTGTCGGCGAATTGCTGCATCAGGTTGCGCAGAGTGGCGGGGTCGGGTCCGCTGACGACCGCGGCAACGTCATCGGCGTAGCCCGCCCTGGTGATACTGCTGGGAATGTCAGCGGTTAGAAGTTCGTCCATGACGAGATTCCAGAGAAGTGGAGTTAGCACGCCACCTTGCGGGCCGCCTTTCATCACCGCCCGGGTGAGGGTAACGCCCATAAGTGTGGATGTCACAAACCTTTTGCGGATCATAAAATAAATCCAGCGAACAATGCTGTGTCTTACATTCCTGCGGGAAAGAGAATTTCTGAAGGAGCGGAAGAGGACATTGTCAAATGCTCCTTCGAAGTCAACGAACAACCCGCAAGCGAGTTGTTTGCTAAGGATGGCACTCTCAATTTTGGAGGTAATGGCGTGGAGAGCATGCTCAGTCGTCCTCCCAGGCTGGAAGGCGTACTGGTACTTACTGACAGGGTCGGAGCGCAGGTCGCACTCTCGAAGCCTCCACAGGATGAGCCTCTCCATCAGCTTAACACAAAAGGAAGTGAGGCTGATGGGCCGGAAGGATTTCACGTTGGTGTAGTCACCCTTAGCAGGTTTCGGGATGAACACGACTCTGGACATTCTCCAGATTGTGGGAATGTAACCTGTGGTATAACAGTCAACAAGCAATTTAGAGAAAGAATCAGCAAAGTTTTGCAGCTTTAGCGCCTCCTGCAGGATACAGGGGGCGATATTGTCAGGGCCAGACGATTTATACGGTTTAAAAGAATTTGCTGCCAGCTGGAGTAGCTGGGGGGTGGCGCACTGCTGGAAAAGCTTGTGATCACAAGGCCTGTGGTCATCGACCACGTACTCCGGTTCGTCAACCTGCGGAAAGCAGGTGGAGAAAAGAAGATTTAGCGAACCTTCGGCACTGGTAGTGTAGTTACCATCCAGGTGCAGAAGGGAGTTACACTGAGCTAGCGTGTCGTGCCTGAGAGTCCTGACCAGCCGGGCTGTGGGGTGTTGCCCTTCCAGGCCGGCGCAGTAGGCTTTCCAGGTGGTCTTCTTAGCCCTTCGGATAGCACTTTTGTACATCCTCAGAGCAGAGTGGTAGTTCTCCCAATCCTCTGGGGTATTCGAGCCGTTTGCGAGGCGTTGCAGTCGGCGGGTGTTTTTCTTCATGCGAGTGAGCTCTTGACTCCACCAAGGAGAGTATTTCTTCCTGCAAAACAGCTTAGGGGCGTTAGCGCGTATGGCGGTGTTTAGGATCTCAACGAGGGAGTTGCACCGATGCTCAATGCCAGGGAGATCCTCGCTGGAGTCCGGTAAGTTGGCTTCGGTCAGGAGTTTTAGCAGGTCTCTTCGAAAACCTGTCCAGTCGGCCTTTTTCAAATTAAGGCGGTCCCGGTTCTCATGACGGGCTCCGACGGAGCTGATGCTGTACTGAATGTACGAGTGGTCGGAAAGCGATGGGAGGTCATCCCTAACCAGCCAGCTGTGGACCTGATTGAGGGCGTTGTTGGAGACGAGAGTGAGGTCGATAACCTCACGCCGATTAGAGACAATAAATGTGGGTTTGCTGCCTCTGTTGCAAATGTGTAACGAGGAGGAGTTAATGAAATCAATTAGTAAGTCACCGCGCCTGTTAGTATCGCTACTAGACCAGGCAGTGTTGTGGGCGTTAGCATCGCAGCTAACGATAAGCTTCCGATCCTGGAGATTACAGAAGTCCGCCAGCTCCTGCAGGAGGGGGGAGGGACGTCCTCCTGAATGTCCAGGTAAGCGGAAACGAAGGTCAAGTCAAAGACTGAGAAAGTACACATGTCTTTAGAGCAAAACATTGGCATAATAGTGGCCGGGAGGTCGTTTTTGACGAGGGCGATAGCTCTGGGGGTGTCGTTCGCGCAGAGGTACAGAACCTGATAGCCTGGCGGCAGGCAGGTCGGCTTCCCCTTGCGGGTATACGGTTCCTGAATAAGGTAGATGTCAACTTCCTTGTTGGCAAAGGTGCCTGAAAGGTTGCTAGATGCTGCAAGGGCGTGGTGCAGGTTGATCTGAATAATGTGCAGGTTAACAGGTTGGTTCGCCGGCGGCGGATTATTTATTTGGTTGCTGGTGGCAGTGTCATCATTGGGCTGGCCGTTAAGGTTCGCCCTCAGCGCCCCGCTCCTAGTTTGGCACGGGGTTGGGAACGGCATTACTCGTTCCCAGAGCTATCCGAGCTCACGGACTCACCTCGGCGCCGATCGCCGGCTGGACGACGCCTGAGCAGCAGGTGGAAGACGATCTTCCACGCTCCGATGTAGGCGGCAAAATCGTCCTTCTTGAGGGCGTCTTCCCACTCCGCGGAGAAACCCATGTACAGGGTCTTGCCGGGAGCGCCTTTTGCCGGAACCTCCTTGAAGGCCCGGATACCGTCCTGAGGTAGGTCGGGGTTTTTACTGAGGAGCCGGGCGCGGATCTCCTCGATGCTTCTCGAGCCGGAGTAGAAGGCTCGGTAGCGCCTGCAGGGCGGCGGTGGTCGGGCACGCTCAACGACCAAAGGCGGGAGGGCGGTCGTGCAGGTGTCCCAGGAGATGGACACCAGGTTAGCCAGCGCGAGCTCGAGCTGGGCTTCGTCCTTGAAGGCGAGGATGACGCTGCCGTTGGCGTTTCGAATCGCCTCGACTTTGATGTCGAGGGCGTCGTTTTCCCAGAGGAAGTCATCAATCATGCCGATTGATGCTTCCATCTGGGCGGTGGTCAGCGTACCGCTAGCCGCGCGCACGCAGATTTTAAATTTCGGCTCCGTCGCCACTTTGGCGTACGTGCCAGCATTGGCCTCCTTTGGCCTCTTGGGGTCCAGCGAGGGGTCGGTACGCTCGTCTGGCTGCTGCCTTTTCCGCTCAGAGCCAGCCGAGGTTTTATCATCGCGCCTGCGACGGTTGACGACCTGGAAGCCGTCATTTTGAGACGCCCCTGTAGCGGGGGTAGAGGTGGACGCACCTGAGCGAGGTGTGGGGGTTTCCGCGGGATTCGCGGCAGAATCAACCTCCATGTTGGAGGGTTGGGGGATTGACGGACCCCCGGCCGGGAATTGACGGCTCCCGAGCCGTGTCAGGTGGTTTTGATTTATCCATGCAGAGTAGGCTGAAATGGAAAAACTGAAATGTAGAAAAGAGGGGGGGTAACCGCTCGGGGACTGGATATACCCCCAGCCAGCTCCGTGGAGCTACCCTCTGCCACGGTAAACAGCAGAGAAGCTTTGGGTTGCCGTCTTATCCCAGGATTGCTCCCAGGCGAGGCTCCGGCAGGCCCCCGGTCCACACTCTGCAAGATCAGGGGCGGGAGGCCGGCTGCGGGCTTGGGACACAGGCGCCAGGTCGAGTTGACAGCCGACGCCCGAGCCCTCCCCCACAAGAGCGGCCCTCGAGAACCCGTGTGGTACCAGTTGCAACTAAGGGCTGTCGATGGGTAGTTGGCGCTTAGCCAGCAGCCAACTACTTAGCAGCCACCTGCCCCGCAAAAAAGCAGCAGGGGGGATCCGTCCCCACCAGCAGACCAAGACGAGGAAGCTAGCCGCTTCCACGCCAGGCCAGAACGAAAAGGAGGGGGAAGAGCCTCCTCGAAAAACGAAAAGCTGGCGGATGTCACAGAGTCCCTCGGTTTAAGTTGGCCGTTTGCCCCCCTCATTGGGTGTTGGATAATCTCATTGGTTTTGGATAATCTCATTGTGTTGGATAATCTCAATTGGGTGTTGTATAATCTCATTAGATTTTGGATAATTTCATTGGGTTTTGTATAATCTCATTGGGTATTTTTTATAATCTCATGGGCTTTGGATAATCTCATTGGGTGTTGAATAATCTCACTGGGTTTTGGATAATCACATTGGGGTTGCAATAATCTCATTGGGTGTTGGATAATCTCATCGGATGTTGGATAATTCTCATTGGGTTTTGCATAATCTAATTGGGTTTTGTATAATCTCATTGTGGTTCTGTATAATCTCATTGGTTTTGCATAATCTCATGGGGCTTTGGATAATCTCATTGGGTGTGATAATCTCATTGTGTTTTGTATAATCTCATTTGG
>NIVC01003989.1:0-66145 GCA_002269645.1 Macrostomum lignano | reverse complement strand
GTACAGGTGCCGTAAGTCCGTTTACGGTCGCATTTGGGTTCCCTAGCATGGCCGCAAAAATGAAGGTCAAGTCTCTCTGAATAGCCAATTTTCCCTGTCAGGATGTGCCATAGACAACTGGTAGTGGTAGCCGCAGTTGAGTTTGTGTGCTTTGCCGAGTGAAGCCGTTAGGACTGCCTAACTGGAATTATGTGGAGCCACCCGTTTTTCAATTTGTTTTCTTCGACGCCGCAAGTGTGTGAGTTTTGTCTGTGTTTGTGTGTTTCGGGTCAACTTTTCGGTCTTTACCTGTAGTTGCCCCGGCTTTCTTTTCTTTTCCTTCCCGTAGTGGGTACTCCCCAGCTATCCGGCATTCACATGTCACGGGCGCGGAGATAGGGTCGTAGAAGCTGTGTGCGCAGACGCCCCTGGTCAACCACCCTCGGCCGCTGACACCCCAGCAGTTGCCGCCCCGCAGCCGCAATGGCCGCAGCCGCTGGTAACCAGGTCCTCAGCCTCCAGAAGCAGTAGTAGTTGAGGAACCAGATGAAGGAGTAGCAGCTCCCGCTCCCAATCAGGGTGACGCAGCAGCCGCCGCTGCTCCCCGGACGCAGCCCAGAATCCTCCTCAGGCAGTCCCGCAGCTAGGAGACTTAGTTGCTGCTATAGCCAATGCGTTAAACCAGCTAAACATGGGCCAAGACGCCCAGAGGCCGAAAATCTACGTAGAGAAGTTCTCTCCCGGCGAACACTGTTTTGTGCAATGGTAGAGAAAATGATCTACAAGCTGGACGCGGAGAGAACTGTAGGAGATCAGGCTAGGAAACAGGTGCTCATCTCGCACCTCCCAGGTGAATTTCAGAACTTAGCCTTAGGATTGGACGGGCAATTGCCATTTGAGCAGTTCGTATCTAGATTAGGCGAGCAGTTGGGCGAGGCCAACACTGATCTGGCTAAGAGAAATAAGCTGAAGAATCTGAGCCAGAAACCCGGCCAATCACATAGTGCTTTTGCTGCTATGATAAGATCTCAGATAACGGCCATGTTTCCTCAGATTCAGGGTGAGCAGAGAGAACAAGAAATCGTGTACACCTACTTGGAACACGCTAAGCTCCCCCGCCAGGTCAGACAAGATCTGTTGAGCCGTCGCTGGCAGACAATTGAGCAGGTGTTAGAACAGCAGCAAGCCCTGTTAGAAGCCGCAGACTTAGCCGGGAAATGGGACAGTAGTGGCCCGCCCAAGTCTGAGTCCCGCACCGAAGTCCGTCTGCAACCTCAGCAGCCACCCAGGCCCCCTCGCAAGTGGGTCAGGATGGTGAACCAGGAAGCTGACGAGACGGAGGAGGACGGTGACGGCCTATCAGAGATGCAAGAGAGGCTGGGCGCGCTAGAGCAAACGCAAAAGGATCTGCGCAACCAGCTGGTGCAGCTCAATGAAACTATGAAGGCGACAGCAGAGTCTGTTGCCCAGCTGCCCCAGCAGATGAGACCCCTCGCCCCGCCACTCCCAACAGGAACTGGAGGCAGGGGCAGGGCGGCTCTAATAGCAGTAGGAACTGGCGCCAATCCCAGCCCCCGCCGCTTGCAATTCAGGAGGCGCCCACGCCGCCGGCGCCGGGTGTGCAGCAGCAACAATTGCAGCTTCGTGCGCCACCCGATCGCCATAGGCAAGATTTAGCGGATTGGGGCAGAGATATGTTAGACGAGGCTACCAGGGAGAGGCAGGAGAGGCTCGCCCAGCTAGCTGCGCGCGCAAGCTCTGATGCCTCCTCCTCCCACGCCTGAAGAGCCCCGGGTTCGGGAAACCCGTGGGAGGGCTGAATGGCCCGGCCCGAACTCAGCCCCGTTCCCTCTCTAGGGCCCAGATTAACCTGCCACGCCCGCCCAGCAAGAAGTTTAGATTTGAGAAGGTACCCGATTTCTATCAGCCAAGACCAGCTAGAGGACAACGCGGGAGAGATATTGTTGTAGAGTTGCCAATTGAGAATGTTCCCACCCGCCTCCTGGTAGATGGGGCAGTGCGCTGTCTTTGCTAACAGTCAAAGACTTTACTAAAATTACCGGACAGAGTGTGGAGGCCCTGGAGCCCCCATGTGTGAAGGCCGTGTCCTACACGGGCAATGAATTAGAGATGCTAGGCCAGGCCACCCTCACAGCAGTTATTGGGCTAGAAGAGGTGAGAATCCTCTTTCTGGTCGTTGGCAATTCAGCAGCAGTTTCCCTCCTGGGTAGTGCTTTTCTAGCCAGTGCGCATGCTATCATAGACTATCGAACAGAAAATGTTTACTTGCTAGGTGTGAGTCTCCCATTCGACCCCCGCTGAGTAACAGATCGGTAGCTAGCCAGTGATTGCTTAATTCCCCCCCCCGATTCGCGTGTCGAAATTTTGCTCGTGTTGCCCCGTTGGAGACCGCTTTTCGCGTATTTACGTATGCCCTCTATTACTCGAATTTATGTTGTGACCTCGTGCTCGTTGGTGTTGTTTAAATATCTAAGATTTTAGCTCGAAAATTAGGCCCGTACGGTATGCGTTAATTCCCTAACAGTAAATATTAACTTGGAAACTAGTAAAATTTCTATGGGTCTGCTCCACAGGAGGTCCTGTCCCGCTGTTTAAGATTTTCTGGGAACAATGGAAGTCTGGGACCGTAGGAAATTAGCACCTTTAGGTCTGATTTCGTGTGTTTGTTCACACTTTGTGAAAGTCAGATTTGGGGAAAATTTTAATTGGTTTCGATGATGCAATAGTGGGGTGTGTATTGTAATTAAGTTTAGTAGACAGATGGGGAGCAATGTTTATTTAGAGTAGGCTAGGTATAGACTCACTGTAGGTCAGGTAAGTAATTAAAGTCAGTTAGTGGGGCAATTAAGTTTCGAGTAGGTAGATTAAGTCAGCGTGAGAAGGATTAGTATCAGCAGTTGGGAAGCCGCAGAAACAGCTCCAAGAGCAGCAGCCAATGCATGGTGAGACCGGCTACCAGGGCCGTCGCCAGCACGACCAAGTGCCAGGAGCCATCGGTCTCCACCATAGAGGCTGGCGAGAACTGTGGGGCAGCGGCTACCGGTGCCACGGTCGCCACCGGCGGCTGAGGTCGGGCTCGTCCTGACAGCGGTGGCGGCGCCGGCGACCAACTGGCCCGGGCGCTGGCGCGCTGGCGGCCCGATTACCGCGCGGCTCGGGCGCCTCGGCGCCGACTCCGCCTGGTGGTGCGGCCGACCCAGAATCGGAGTGGGTGTCCGGCCCGGAAAGGCTGCCCTCGGGCGCTTCGTAGTCGGACTCCTCTTCAACAATGGGCTCGGCGGTGACCTGTCGGAGCCCTGGACGCAAGAATTTAAAGGATAAGATAGGAGTTAGGAAACTAGCAAATTATTAGGATGTAGATAGATGGGGATCTTAACTTTATGGCGTGTGATAGTGGCCTTCTTGGGGTTTCTTCATTTCTTCATTCCCTTTCCTTCTCTTGAGCTCTAGGTGATCAAGTAGTGGTAGCCTTATTCCCCGCCTTCTTTTAATAATACACCTCTAAGTGATGGCAGTTTTTCGTCTTCCTCTCCTCTGGTAGAAGGGCAAATGGTGGCAGTTTCCCCGTGCAATCCACTCTAATTGGTGACGAGTTCCCTCTTTCTCTTCCCTGTTAATGTACAATTGGTGGCAGTTTTCCCTAGCAACCTCTCTCAAAATGGTGGCTGATCCTCCTTTTCTTTTCTTTAGTAATGCGCCAAGATGGTGGTAGGTTCCCCTTTCTCTTTTATAATAGTACATCAAACTGGTGGCAGTCAAATTAATGATTAATTCCTCTTTCAAATTCTTTCGGCTGTTAAGTTTATGAGGGTCTCGGAGGCATGGATGAGAACTGCGTGTGCGTGGCGTTGAAGGAAGAAATCGAAGGGAGTTGGGCCGCTTCATCATTAATCCTCCGGAGTCTAATCTCCCAAATCCCTCTTCTATTCATATTAACCAAATTAATTTGTGTGCCTGATCTGAATGTGTGCATGTGAGGTGGGAGTGCGATCTCTGTCGGCTGGAGTACGGATCTGCGCGGGCGCGAACGGAGGTGGTCTCGGGTCTGCCCCCTGCTCACAGGTGAGGAAACAGGAAGTGGCGGAACCAGCCAATCAGAGCGCACGGAGACTAAAGCGAGCGGTCCCAAGCCAACGGCGACCCCGGCCGCAGCAGGTGTGCCTCCCAGTGTGCTCAACCAATGAGAAGCCAGCCCCGGTGTCAGACTTTGTACTCTCCCACCTCATGCGCTCTCCCCCGGAGAGTACAAAACGATCGTCGAGTGACTTGAATTCGCTCCCTAGGGGAGACGGCAAGTCACGACATTAGTCGGACTTTCTAGTCTCTCCCTTACTTGCACCCTCCCCCACTTATCCATAAACGTTCGGTGAGCACACTTTCGCACCCCTACACGCACCTTGCACATTAGCGCAGGCAAATCATTTAAGCTTTAAGCCCCAGGTCTTGCAGCACTATGAGTAGCTGTGACATATTCTGGTGACGCAATTTTATGAATCTGAATTCCAACTCACTGATTTAGTTTAGAATTGGTGGGTTCGGAGGGAGGGTGGGTTGTAGAGCTGAAACCTGGTCGATCAATAGAATTGAGCTTTATTTAATTCACGTGCACCAATTAGTCCCAAGTCTCAATAAAAATTAATTCATTGCTGACCGCAATAATGGCAACTGCCTCGCTAAATCAGGTTTTTCATTATTTGCTGTCCAATTCTTACGTCGACATTCCCGAGCAGCTGAATGGTGCAGCAGCAAAGAATCTAAAGCGGAGAATACGGGAAAAATCAAAGACCTTTACCCTTCGAGACGGCAGACTGCAGAAAAAAGTCATGAACAAGGAAAACTCACAGAAGCAACGCAGCGAGAATGAGCGACCCGTCATTTTTTCAGAGCCTGAGACTCGGGAAAGGGTGCTGGCACTACACCTAGAAGGAAAACATTGCGGCATTCGGACTACTATCACCAAGTTCAACGAGCGATTTTTCACAGAATCTAATGTCACGGCCATCTGCGAGGATATCATAAAACATTGTGAGCCATGTCAACTAAATAACAAGAAGTTCCGCTCTGCCTCGCGTGAATTGCACCCAATTAGCATCCCATCTTCGGCTGAGCATCTCTTCGGATTTACCTGCATCGACTGCATTACTATGCCGAACGTGTCTTCCGCGGGAAACAAGTACATCCTGACAATCACATGCAAATTCACCAAGTTTGCCATTTTTCGAGCTCTACCAAACATCCAAGCAGTGACGATCGCCTGTCTTGCGCGAGGTGTTTAATATTTTTGGTTGGCCACGAGTTCTTCTATCGGATCAAGGTCGAGAATTTTGCAACCATGTCATCGACCAACTTTTGCAATCTGGTGCATCGGAGCGTCGAGTCACCAGCTCCTACCACCCTCAAAGCAATGGTCAAACGGAGAGGCTCAACCAGACATGCCTCCTCATGCTCCGCAAATCCTGTGACGAAACTGCAACTGACTGGGACTCGCATCTGGGACAGATTCAGCTGTCATACAATGCTAGAAAACATTCGGTCACAGGTGTCTCTCCATTCAAGGCCGCTTTTGGACACACCGCTGTTCTTCCTTCCGACTTCGCTGATGGAGAGGCAGACAGGCGCTACCTAGAGCCAACGCTGGATCGTGACTGGCTGCGCATCAAGGACGAAGAGCGCGCGCGAACTAAGCTTCGACTCTATCGCCGAATTCGCCGAGCTCAGCACATCATGGTACGCACACACCAGCAGCGACTGGGAGCGGCCAAGTTCAGCGACTTCAAAGTTGGTGACAAGGTACGGCTTCGCAACAAGCGCCGTGATGATCGTAAAGGTGGAAAAATGTCGCCTCTCTGGAGCCGTAAAATCTTCACCATCACTGCAGCGCTTGGCCGAAACGTGTACAAGTTGGAGGACATTTCCCGTTGCATCAATGGTGTTCATCTAAAATTGGCCACTTAAACCGCAAGTGCTGTCAAATTTATGCTGCTCATTTAATCACTTACAATTAACTAGGATTTACTAATCTCTGAAAATATATCTTTTTTTGACTTTGGTTTAGAAAATTACAGAAATGTTTGAACTTTTTTGTGCCGATACATATTTTAAATACGGCTCTTCGTGGGGGAGAGTTCATGCGGGAGATTGCAACGCAAAAGATAAAAAAACACTAGGGGGAGACCACACGACCAGGGGAGACTACATGATCGCCACAAAGTCTCTCCCACGGAGACTACAATTTACTTCCACTCTCCCCCCGGAGAACTCAAACATACTTGAGTTCTCCGGGGGGAGAGTGGAAGTAGGGGAGTGTTGAAAGCATAATACCGGCACTATAAGAAGACCCACGCCTGCCAGAGCTGGAAATCATCAATCAGAGAAATCATTCTGTCATTCAATCGCTGAAGCATTCTATGAACTATCCAGCTTGACATGGACACGAAGCCTACCATCAATCGAATTCAGCTATGCTCCAGCTTACCGTCTGAGCGTCCTGCCAGCCCGGTTAGCCGAAAGCGGCCCCGTGACGCCATCCAAGAGGCGGAGGACGGCCCCGAGCCGCCAGCGGCGGCCTCCGCCAGGGTCGAAGAAGGTGACGAGACAATCGACCCGGCCAATGCTGGGGCGACACCGCGGACATTTCGGACATGGCGGCCGAATTCGGCGAGGCGGCCCGCCGCCTGCGTGATGTTCTGCCAACAGCCGCCGAAGTGTGGACATCGCCCTGCAAAGAGAAGAAGTCGATTGGGGTCAGGTGGCTGGCGAACCTTCGGCGACAGCAATGGATCTGGTGCACTGGGTCGGGCCCGAGTCCTATCATGGCCCACTCCAGGCCGAGGACAGGCACGCGACTCTAGAGCGCCAACTTCGCGACAACCTGGACCGGCCCTGTCTGCTCATCCTGTCAAAAGCGGCCCTGCTGGGATTGGTTGACAATACGCTGTTAATGTACATCGAGGCAGCGGCCCAGAGCGCCTACAAATACGCCCTCGGCGACCTAGTCCGGCAGGCCGCCAAGTTCCTCCGCAAGGTTGTGGAGGAGGAACCATCACACCTGACAGCCCGGCCGCCGTCCTGTGCCCCCATCACAGCAATCTTCAGCACCTGCGATCGGCCGGTCTACAAGAAGGTGATCATCAGCTGCGCAGCCTCCTCTCAGATGACTAGACAACTGACACCAACCCAGAGAGCCCGGCTATTGATTGGCCTGGCCAGCTTGGCCAGCCGCTGGGGCATGCTTCCTGCGGACCTGCCAGGGCTGCTCTGGGGCTTCCTGAGCGAGGGCGCCGAATGGGAAGAGGCTCTCGTCATCCACGACGGCATTCTTGCGGCCTCCGCGCCGGCCTCTGCGCCCCTCCTCTATGCGCCGTTTGCCACAGTGGCCTGGGCCGCCACTCTCTCGCAACGGTTCAATCGCCGCTGTGGGTGGGTGTTGGCGGCCCTGGGCGACGTTGAGCCCGGCTACGCGGGCCTGGCCGAGGTGCCCCGTGGCACTTTGCAGCATTTTGCAATCGTGCAGCCGCCCCTGTCTGCACCAACTCTGACACGGCTGCAACAAGTACGGAATGCGGCCTTTGTCGTCCAATGCCGGGCCCTGGGCATCCCGACTCTGCCGCAGTTGAGGGGCGTGCTGCGCAACGACATCTTGCCTAGCCGATGGCACCGAGTGGTGCTCACGGCCGCGGCAGCCCAACGTTATGTGGAAGCATGGGCCAGTGCCATGGCTCAGGTGGCGGCATATGGCCCGTACCAGCTAAATCAAGAGGCCCATTTCGAGTAAGGATGCCGACTGCCTGCTGAGCGACGTCCGCCGGCCGGTCCGACCCGCCTTTCCGCCCCTTGCGTTGTGTGTTTGTCGTGTGTGTGTGTGTGAAATTATCCTATTAATATTCGGTTCTTCCCTAATATTCATTTTTAAACTTTAATAACCAATATACGAGTCATTGTTGTGTCATTATCCTAAAAGTTCCTAAAAATGGCTCTGTGTTGGCTGCTCACTACTTTTACCGTAAGAAAGGCCATATATTATTACTGCAATTGGCTCAGTTTAATATGAAAGGCATGGCAAGTGGGTGGATTTCGTTTAACGTACAGGCGAAAGGAAATCAGGTTGGTGATGGGACTTACCGAGTAGTTGTATAGTTTGGAAAATCGCGCTGAGTGCCTTGGTTGGAAACTGCGACTCCGTGTAGGTTGCAGGCAGCCGGCTCCCGTCATCAGTGGCGCCTTTTATACAGTGGCCAGCGCCCGGCGCGGCGCCTCCCAGCCTACAACCGATCGCCCCGAAGCCCTCTGACTGGCTGAAGCGGGGTCCGAGCCTTCAAGGACGCTAGGCCTCCGTGCGGTTGAACTCCCGGCGAAATTAGCTTATTAATTTACTGCGCTGCATTAGTATTTTCCCACTGTGTAATTGTCGTTCTCCCGAGGCTCTGCCCTTGGCTGTGTGCTAGCAACCCTTCCCCCCTTCTTTTTCCCCACTTCCCTCACCCTTCCCCGTTTCCTCTCTCCCCCAGCTGCGCTTCTATCCAATTATGATAATTTATTGTTGACAATTCGCTATTTTTCTCCCTACTATTGCGCTGCCTGTGTTCCCCCCTCCCACTTTAGCCACGGCAACAGTTGAAGTTTTTGAAATTCTGTATTGCACTTCAACCTATGTATCTCGTTTTGTGAATTTATTGCTATCCCCTCTATTTTATCGCCTTTTCCCATTCCCGCTCGCGGTTTGTTAATTCTGTGATTTCACGTTCGGTTGAGATCCCGCTCCCGTCTGTGTGGTTCCATGTTGGGCAGTGATGATGACGGAACCAGTTCCGTCACAAAAGGCAGTGGGGGTGTGATGTAACCACGCTCTGGTCGCGGGATAGGGCATGGGAACTTTTTCGAAAGTGCCTCCTATCCCGTGCACCCTCTGCACAGAGCTGTCGAGACTCGGCCAGGTCTCCGACCGGGCCTGGAGACTCTCGCTCTGCTGCACCCCTCCTGCTGCCTTGGTCCCGTCTCTCCTGCCGCCACACCTGCCTTTCCGGAGCCCCTACCCCTTTCTGTACCTCCCCCTCTACCCTATCTCTTCTGTTTCCGCCCTATTCTTCCTGTACTTTCTCTATCTCCTCTCTTTTTTTTCGCCCTCTGCACTCTTTTCCTGCGCTGTCCCCTCTTTCCCTGTGTCTACTTACAGTATTTTGTGTGCTCACCGTCCCCCATCCCCTCTCAAACTCCCGAACGGTGACGCAAGTCGTGTGACCCCCTCTCCCCCTCGGTGATTCATCGATGACTCATCCCCCTCTCTTGCGCAACCTTTTCTCACGCCATTGTTCTCCTCCCCAAATTTCTCATGCGACACCCACCCCACCTCCGCTTCTATTGTTCTCGTTTTTGCTTCTTTTGTTCTCTCGACCCCCACCAATTATCACATTTTCTCCGATTTTCTCTTTCTTTTGTTCTCGTTTTCGCACCTAATTATCACCTTTTCTCCAATGTTTACTTTTCCATTGTTCTCAGTTTTCCCCAATTATCCCGATTTCCAATTCCTTTGTTCTCGACCCCAGCCCTATTGTTCTCAATGTTTGCTTGCGCAACACTTTCGCAACCACCCGCTGCGCCAATTATCCCCCCACCCCACCTCCGGATTGCGCAATTTCCCTATTTCTCATGTTGCTATGCCGGTCTCATGCTTCTCATCATGACTCATTCTGACGTCATTCTGCCGGCAGCCAATCAGAGAGAGGGAGCCATGGTAACGACCTTGAGGAGGCGGCTGTGAGGTCTATAAAAGGAAGCGATTTCGGCATGAGAATCGTCAGTGCTTTCGCGTTCTACGCTTCAACCTTTTTTCCTCTCCTCGTCCTTCTTTGGACTTGCAGTCAGATTGAGTTCTGACCCATTCGTCTATAAGACGAATCCCTGCCGGTCCGCGGTCTGTTACCGCCAAGTTATCCTTAGCTCCCCAAGTGAGCTCGCCTATCGGCCAGCGGTCTGATACCGCCCAGCATCATCAGCATCGCCTGATCTACATCAGCGCCTCGTCGCTCCAGCGCATCGCCGCTTCACTGTCTGCCTGACTGCAGCCTACAGCCGCCCTCGGTCACTCCGCCTCTCTCTCTCTCTGTGCAGCTGCCGGTAAGTTCCTGTTACTAATTTGTGCTCTAATTGCCTCTGCTTATCCGGGGTTTGCCTATTTTCCATTGTCTGATTAGAGAGCTGAGCCAATTGTGATACCGTATCTTTTGCTGTATTTTACTCAATAGTGAAGCCGCCTAAGTGCCTGATTATTCGCCTAAGGGCCTAATTATTAACTATTAACTAACTTCATCATCATTCAATCTTTCACCATCATTTAACTCATGGCTTGTTAAGCCTTTCTCCCGGGGTGGCAAAGCATAAGGAAGTTTGGGTAAGCTAATGGCCTCTCCCCGTGCAAAGCCCGCCTGTGAGTGCGTGCTGCGGGGCCGCGTGTGCGTGCAGTAGAGGGATTAGCGAGTCTTGGCACAGGATGGCAGTAGGAAGGTTGCAACCCCCTGCTTACGCGTCCCTTCGCCCTGAGCAATCTAAACTGTAGACAGTACATGTTCGCCTCATACTACTCTTAGTAATCAAAGTCGCAAGTCAGCCTCGCTCACAGCCACAAAGGATCCCCTGCTGAGAAATCCTCCAGGATTGAGCCCAGAGTTCCCGATCATGCCCCAAGCAGAGTCCCTGTACTCGGCTGCATGCGTCTCCCCTGTTAGCCTAAATCCCCTGGTAACCAATCCAGGCGGGGCTCTAGCCTCGAGAGGTCTGGTAGAAAGATCCAGGTGCGCCAGGTCACATAGAGTGGTGGCAGCCACTCGGGTCATACCATGACCGAGTGACCAACTATTGCACCTTGGCTACAGGTGGGGTCCATGTGGGTCCTTGGCCCTCTGGTCACGAAGCGCTACCAAAAGCTACTAATCATGTGGGCGGGACAGTCTGGTGCTGGAGGTCCGTCAGGTGGTTGCCCGGTCATAGGCAGCCTACGGTCATTGCCCCCTCTAGTCATGCGTTCGTCTCTCTACGGAGCGGGCAGGCGACAAGGGCGGTTACATCAAAGAGCTGCTGTAATATTATTGCAAAACTGCTGAGATAATTGTAAAACTGCTATGAGATTATTGTAAAGCTACTATGAGATTATTGTAAAGCTACTATGAGATTATTGTAAAGCTAGTTTAAGATTATTAAAGAGCTTAATGAAATTATTGCAGAGCTGCTATGAGATTTTTGTAAAACTGCTATGAGATTATTGAAGAGCTGCTGTGAGATTATTGCAAAACTGCTGAGGTTATTGCTATGAGATTATTGCGAAGCTGCTATGAGATTATTGCAAAGCTGCTATGATATTATTGCATGAGATTATTGAGGAGCTAATATGAGATTATTTGAGAGCTACTATGAGATTTTCGAAGAGCCGCTATAAGATCATTGCTATGAGATTACCGCAAAACTGCTATGAGACTATTGCTATGAGATTATTGCGATGGGATTTATGTCTGGGGACTGGGAAGGCCAGCGCAGAGGGCGCAGCTGTAGCTGTTCTTTCAGTTGAATAACAACAGCATCGGCTCGGTGTGGCGGCGCGTTGTCATCCTGGACCATTAAGCAGATCCAATCAACCCCCAAGTGGCAATAAGCTTTGCGCGTGCGTAGTAAATTGCATCACTTGCAATAAGTGAAAAAAATTAATCTCGCCTGGAGGGTGGAACTTTTGAGTGTTGCTGCAAAATCCCAAAAAAATAGCAATTTCTTAGCAAAATTGTGTACCAGCGCACCATCAATACGCATCGAGTGCAGAAAACCCCACGAAATTCGGACCACGCAGAGTAAAGTTAAACGAAGGTTCCTATAGGTGCATAGTTTTTTTTAGTATACTAGCCATTTAGCCCCCCGCTGGGGGGCCTTAAAATTGACACCAAGTGGTTTTTATTTAGACCCAAGAATAACCATTAATTTCAATTTCCATTAATCAAAAGTTACATTTTTTCGCTTACTGGCAAAAATAAATTGCCATTAATCAAAACTTTCACCAGCCTAAAATGTTTCCTTCATCAGCCTAAAACCCTTTTTCAATCAGCAAATAGTGCTTATCCTTTTAAGCACAAACTCTTAGTGCATATCTTCATTGGCTTGGGCATATTCTGGTCTGCAGCAGGAGCTCAATATGCCAATCCCTGATTTCCTTTATTTCCTATTAGCAGAAATAAGCATTATTTTTGTTTACTATTCCAGTATCAATTTAAATGATCTACTTGAGCCGTACAACTTGAAGATCTGACAATCGCTCAACAACCTAACCCCCTCCCCCCAAAAATTCAGCCACCCCCAATGAGCCTTGATATCTCAACAATTCAGCCATCCCCCATGAGCCTTGACATCTGAGAAATTCCCTCAGTCAGCATCGACATCAGCAATTAAACTCGAGCCTTGACATCTACGCAATTCTCCCAGGCCAGTAAGCCTTGACATCTCGGAAATTCCTCCAGTAAGCCTTGAAATCTCAGTAATTCCCCCAGTAAGCCTTGACATCTGAGCAATTCCCCGTGAGCCTTGAAATCTCAGAAATTACCCCAAAAAGCCATCAAATCTTAGCAATTCTCCCAATAAGCCTTGACATTCAGAAATTCCCCCAATAAGCCTTGGCATCTCAGTAATTCTCTCAATAAGCCTTGAAATCTTGACATCTCAAGAATTCCCTTAGTAAGCCTTGACATCTCGGAAATTCCTCCAGTAAGCCTTGAAATCTCAGTAATTCCCCCAGTAAGCCTTGACATCTGAGCAATTCCCCGTGAGCCTTGAAATCTCAGAAATTACCCCAAAAAGCCATCAAATCTTAGCAATTCTCCCAATAAGCCTTGACATTCAGAAATTCCCCCAATAAGCCTTGGCATCTCAGTAATTCTCTCAATAAGCCTTGAAATCTTGACATCTCAAGAATTCCCTTAGTAAGCCTTGACATCTCAGAAATTCCCATGAGCCTTGAAATTTTCAGAAATTAGCCCAAAAAAGCCATGACATCTCAGCAATTCAACCAATAAGCCTGGACATCTCAGTAATACCTGAGATGTCTCCACAACAACCTGAAATTATCCCTTCTAATCCCAAAAAACAGACTTCAGTCATACTCTAGCGGCCTAGAATTGTACCCACAGCAAACAATAATTTACTCAGCAGTCCACAGTAATCCACAGTTACCACCTCAGCAGTTTGCAGTCATACGCTCATAAGTCTGGAGAAAAGATCATATCATTGCTTCTGAATATGGTCTGGAGGAACTCCGTCTGCACATCTCACATCTTTACATCTATGATTTGATCGTTCAGACGATATGATCTATATGTCTGGAAGAACTACCTTAGCAGTTTGCAGTTTGTCCCCTTTGCAGTCTGCATGAATGATCCTTTTGACAATCTGCAGTTCTCCTGTTGGCCAGCTTCTCAGTCTCCTGCTTAGCAAACTGCAATGATATTTTCTACAATAAAAATTTGCTAACAATTTAGTACGGTTCACTAATCGGTTCACTACTTTTCGATACATATCGGCAGTCTTTGCACAAATCAGCATTAAGCAATACGTTCATTCCTAAATAGCAAGCATCCCCCAAAAGAAAGCAATTGCAGCATTTCCCCCCTTCAGCCTTGTAATCTCAACACTTCCCCTCATAAGCCTTTGAAACCTCAATTCAAGCAATTCTTCCAGTAAGACATGGCATATCAGCAATGCTCCATGGGCCTTAAAATCTCAGAAATTGCCCCAAAAAGCCATTACATCTTAGCAATTCTTGAGATATCCCCACAACAACCCTTCTAATCCTACAAAACAGACTGCAGTCATTATCTTAGCAGCTTGGAGTTATCCCCTTGCAGTCTATAACAATTATTAAGCATTTATCTCCTCAGCAGCCTAGAACTGTCCCCTCAGCAAACAACAGCTCAGAAGTCTACCAATCCTCCAAGCAGTCCCCCTCAGCAGTTTGCAGCTATAGCCTTATAAGTCTGGAAGAACTACCTAAGCAGTTTTCAGTTTGTCCCCTCTGCAGTCTGCATGAATGATCTTTTCGCCAATCTGCAGTTCCCCTTAGCAGTCTGCAGTTCACCTCTCGGCGGGCTCCTCAGTATATTTAGCAAACTGAAATAAAGGATCCTTTCAAGAATCTTAATTTTTTCTCAGCATTTAGCAACTTAGCAATTTCATACTTTCATGGAGCTAGTAGGCAATACCCATTGATGCGACAAGTAATGCTCAAAGCAGTTTTTTTACAAATCAAATTTGCTTAGTGAATTTGAATAATTTTGTATATACAAAAATTATTCATTAAGTGTGCCTTGCGAATTCAACAAAAATATTCCAATTAGTTGAGGGGAAGCTATAAATGAATTAAATTAATTTAATTTTAATCATCCACCAAGGAGGCAGAGTCGAACCTTGCACCTTACGCCTAGCCTAAACCTAGTCCTAGTGCCTACACTGCGGCTACTCCGCTTTCTAATTGGAGGGCGCAAAAATCAGCCATATATGCTTTGGCAATGCAGTCAAATACATAGCAGTGATGGGCTGTTCAGTGTGCACAGGTTGTATGCAGGCAGAGCCAATCCACAGTTGAGTGAAATCTATAAATAGCAATTCTCTATGCAGTCTGCCAATCAGCCAGGGTCAGAATGTACACACGCAGCCACTGAGCATTCTCCTCCCCCTTGCACACTGCAGCCAGTATTGGGGCCTACACAGTGAATAGAGAAAAGTTGTGGCGCAATCTTAATTGGAATTGCTATTCAGTTAGTGAGATTTTGACCTTTTCTAGCCTCCCATCGAAAGCATAGGGAAAACTTTTTTTGATTATTTAACCATCTTCCCATTCTAACTTTTTAAATGCAATGACACCCACACAATCTCACAAGAATTTGCAATTGAATGAAGCAAGTTTGAAAAAAATCGGTTCAGGCATTCAGGCTGTGGACTGGAATACCGGTCAGACAGACAGACAAACCTTAGAGATTTAGTATATTGTGATTATGCCTAGCCTAAACCTAGTCCTAGTGCCTACAGTGCGGCTATTCCGCCTACTGATGGGAGGGCGCAAAAATCAGCCATATATGCTTCGGCACTGCAGTCAAATACATAGCAGTGATAGGCTGCTCAGTGTGCACAGGTTGAGTGCAGGCAGAGCCAATGCCCAATTGAGTGAAATCTATAAATAGCAATTGTCTATGCAGTCCGCCAGTCAGCCAGGGTCAGAATGTACACACGCAGCCACTGAGCATTTCCTCTCACTTATTGCAGCCAGTATTGAGGCGTACACAGTGAACAGACAAAAGTTGTGGCGCAATCTTAATATGAATTGAAATTCAGTTAGTGAGATTTGACCTTTTCTAGCTTTCCATTGAAAGCATTGGGAAAACTCGTTTTTCGAATATTTACCCAACTTCCCATTCGAATTTTTCAATGCAATTACACCCACACAATCTCACAAGAATTTTGAGTTGAATAAAGCAAGTTTGAAAAAAATCGGTTCAGGCATTCAGGCTGTGGACTGGAATACCGGTCAGACAGACAGACAGACAGATCTTAGAGATTTAGTATATTGTGATTGGAGGATTTTTAGTATATTGGACTAGCCAATTCCAACCCCCGTTGGGGCTTTCCGTCCAAACTCCAACCACAGTTTTCCCCATCCATAAAATCCTCAATGCAAAGAATTTCACATGCAAAGAATCCCCCATCCAAAAAATTCACATCCAAATAATCCATAGATCTTCTAACCAAATAATCTCCACCAAAAAATAATTGGCCAAAGAATCCCCTCATCTAAAGAACCCCGTCCAAATAATCCCCATCAAAAAATCAAAAGAATCCCCATTCAAAGAATCCCGCATATATAAAATCCCCCTCCAAATAATCCCCCTATCTACAGAATTCTCGGCTAAAGAATCCCCTCATCTAAATAACCCCCATCTAAAGAATCCCCATCCAAAAAACCCATATCTAAAGGATCCTTTTATCGAAAGGATCCTTCATCCAAAGAATCCCCTATTCAAAGAACCCTCGATCGAAAAAAACCCCATTGAATAAATTCCCCAATGAATCACCTATCGAAAGATTTCCATTAGAAGCAGCCCTCCGAATACCATCCTTCAACGTTTCTCCAAATCCATCGAAATCCTCTCCGTGAAACTGCACACCATCGAAATGCTCTCCGCGAAACAGAACTCGAGTGTCAGGATTCAGTTGCTAGGGTTAGGTTTAGGGTTAGGGTTAGAACTGCACAGAGCGGGGTGTTCAAAGGTTCTGCCACCTTCAGCGACCACCTGCAGCTCGCGTTGAACACGCTCCAATTGGAAGCCAGCAGGACACTGGACCAACAGGCCGCCGCACTCAATGAAGAGATCCTCAGGGCTGCACACCGGGCGATCCCGCGAGGCAGCAGAGCTGGTCGAAGAGCTCCTTTCTGGAACGAGAAATGTCAGTCAGCGTGCGACGCGGTGCAAGAAGCCAGGACCACGGCGGAGACCACAAAGACACCGGAAGCCATGGCCGCTTACAACAGAGCCAGACACCACGCGGCCAAAACCATCCGCACTGAGCGCCGAGCCTGTCTGGAATCAAAGGCCAGCGAGCTTAATGTCAACAGCGACCTTTACGCCCTGCTCCGAAACCTCCGAGGGGAGTCAGCTAAGAAGCGAGATGCTGCTACTATCTATAGCAGCGCAAGCAAAGGGAGACCAGCACATACCTGCCACTCCGACAAGGATAAGGCAGATCTTTTCTGCCAGCTGTACGCTGAAGTCTCCAGGGTGCCGCGTAGACCTGAGGACGCCGCTATCCGCTACGAAGTCAAAGCCGGACTGCGGAACCAGACGGGGCACCTGGACGCATCGGAGTAGAACTTTCGGTCTCCGAACTCCGAACTGCTCTGCGTAAACTTAAATCGGGCAAAGCCGCTGAAGCGGACGGGATCCACAACGAAATGCTTAAACACCTGCCACCGGCCGGCGACTCTGCGCTGCTAGAGCTCATCAATCGTAGCTGGAGAGAAGGAAAGACACCCAACGCCTGGCAAGGGGCAGTTATCATCCCGATCTCCAAAAAACGAAAAGACCCGGAACAGCCTAGCAGCTACCTCCCGGTCGCCCGGACCAGCTGCGTGGCCAAGTGTGCGGAAAGGATGGTGCTGGCTAGACTTAACTGCTTCCTCGAAACTAACGGAAAGATCTCCGCTAGTCAAGCCGGCTTTCGCAGGCACCGGAGCTGCGAAGAGCAGATCGGCCGCATCTGCCAAGATATCTTGACGGACTCGAGGCTAGCCCGTCCCTGCACAGCATCCTGGCTCTGCTCGATTTCAGCCGCGCCTGTGGCGCCGGGCTCTCTACGCCAAGCTCTTTAGAATGGGCGTAAGCCACCGCATGGTCCAGTGGATCAGGGGTTTCCTCTGTCAAAGACGCGCCAGAGTTCGCTGGAACGCCGCCCTCAGCCGCGAGAGAAGTTTCCGCGAAGGCCTCCCACAGGGCAGCGTCATCGCCCCGACGCTGTGGAATGTGTACGTCAACGATCTGGTCGAAGCCGTTAATCAAGCTGCCCCGGGCATTGCATTAGCCTCTTTGCCGATGACAGCGCACTGTTGAGCACTGCCAACTCGCTCCACCGCTGTGCCGTCAATCTGCAACCGGCCCTGGATGCGGTACACACCTGGTGCGTCACTGGAAGGTCGAAATGAGCCCAGCTAAGTGCTGCTACACCACCTTCACCCTCGCGCCAAGTGAATGCAATGGGAAAACGCGCCCAGATCTGAACATCGCGGGAGAGCCGCTGGCGTACGAGGCCCACCCGACCTTCCTGGGGGTGACCCTCGACGGCCAGCTCACTTTTAATCAGCATGCCCGTGACATTTGCAAGCGCATGGCAGCCTGCAGAAGACCACTGGCGGCGCTTGCCACCAGATCGAATGGCGCAAGTTTCAAAGTTCTCCTACATCTCCACGGTCCGGGCCGTAGTCGACTTCGCAGGTGGCGTCTGGGGCGCCTTCGCGTCCCCGAGCACACGCCTCCTTGTGGAGCGCCAACAGAACTGCGCCGCCCGCATCATCACAGGGTGCATCCAGCCGACAAATATCAGAGCGCTCTTGGCCGCCGCCGACCTGCCGCCGCTCGGTCACCTGTTCCTGGAAAGAGCAGCGGTCCTCCGTGAAAGGGTCCTACGGGTCCAGCCAGCGCACCAAACGGCACTCAGAACCTGCAGACCCCGACTAAAATCCCGAGCCCACGAAAGCTGGATCAGAGATCAGCAGCAGACACCGGAGCGGCCAATCCTGGTCAATGACTACAAGCGACCACACCGTGGCTGCTGGAGGCGCGCAGCACAAGAATTGACCGACGAACTGGACCTACATACGCGCGCGCCGTATACGGCGCCGGGTCCGCCGTGGACCTTCACCGACAACGTCGTCTTCGACCTCAATCTGGCAGACGCCTGCAACCGCCGACTCCCCGACAGCATTCAGCGAACCCGTGCTCTCGAATATCTGGCTTCCAGACCTGTGCCGGACATCGAAATCTGGACTGATGGCAGCGCCACCGAAGGCTACAGAAATAAACGCGGAGCCGCGGTCATCACGACTAGGCTCTGGGGACAGGTGCGCACTGCTGCGGCTGGAGCGATCTGCAGCAGCACCGCAGCGGAGTTGACTGCTATAGCCACCGGTCTTGCAAGCATCCGACACCTGGACACGAGTCACGGGACTAGCGCCGACATTCTCACTGATAGCCAAGCGGCGCTCGTCACCCTCATGCGCGGTCCTTGCGACCAGAGCGACCCGCGGGGCGCGGAGTACCTCTGCGCGATGCAGCACCGCATCCGCCTCACTTGGGTGCCGGCCCACGTTGAGGTGAAATGCAACGAAAGAGTGGATGCTGCTGCCAACCGCGCCGTGAATCTCCGCCAAGAAGAACAGGCAATCCCACTTGGCACTGCTAAGGCGCTCATCCACAGAGCCAGGCGTCGCCTTGACCGTGACTTCTGGGGACGCAGCGCACCATGGACTCACCCCGACCGCATCAGCCCAGCGGAGGAGACGGCGGTCTGCCAGCTCTGCGCAGGCTGCAGCACCGCCTGTGCCGCTACCCGCCACCGCATCGGCATTGCTGACTCGCCGCGGTGTCCGGACTGCGGTGAGCCAGACACCGAGAGTCACCTGTTAGACGACTGCCCCCGGGGAGACCACGCCCGCGCTGTCCACCCCCTCGACCTCAACGACGCGGGCGGGATCTGCCGCTTTCTTCGGGTGGTGGACCGACCCCTCGGCCGGCCAAGCCCCCAGCCGCCTCCCAGCGGCGTCGAGGGCTCGGTGTAGAGAGAGAGAGAGAGAGAGAGCAGCATCAGCAGCAGCATCAGCACTCCGCTCACGCACGACACGCTCCACCGATTTGGCCTCACCACTGACGACCGCTGCATTACCTGTGGAGAGTCGGACTCGGTCGAGCATTTGCTCCTTACCTGCCCAGACTACCACCAGGCTCGCATCCGCACCTGGGGTGGAATCAGCGTTGATTGGAATACCGTGCTGGGGGGCGAGGGCAGCCTCCTCTGTGACTACCTGCGCAGGGTGGGCCGCCAAGAACCGCCTATCGACGATCCTGGTGGCAGAGCGGCCCCGACCCGGCCTCCCGCGGGCGGCCGCAGGTCGGAGTGAGAGAGAGAGAGAGAGAGAGAGAGAGAGAGAGAGAGAGAGAGAGAGAGAGAGAGAGAGAGAGAGAGAGAGAGAGAGAGAGAGAGAGAGAGAGAGAGAGCAGCATCAGCAGCAGCATCAGCAGCAGCAGCAGCAGCAGCAAAAGCAGGAGGAGGAGGAGGAGGAGCAGCAGCAGCAGCAGCAGTATCAGCAGCAGAAGCAGCAACGCGGTCGCTACGATTTACGAAGAAAGATCCAACTAAGAAAAAATCGTCGTCTCGAGAGACAAGCGATGTTACAATTTATGAAGAAGCGTAAGTTAACTTTTTAATCTCTCATGCCTAATTTGGGCTCTATAAAAACTTGTAGAACTTTGTAATCTACTCTATAATACGCGAGTCTATTAAGAAAGTAAGGACTTTGAATTTCTTCTCTCACTGCAGTCGCTGAAAAAGTCTTTTGTATCAGCAGAAGTGAAAGAAATACTCTTATATAAAATTTACAGGTACTATGTGCTTCTACTGCCTGAAAGTAGGGCATTAGGTAGCGGACTGCCGGCACGCTGCTAACGCAGCCACTGCCGCCTTAAGGGCTACGACGGCCACTGCTACCAACCCAGCCACTAAGCCCGCTGGGGTCGCTGCTGACGACGTACATTTGGCTACTGACGACAGCGGCGTCGCTGCTGTTGAATAGATTGAATAGCTTGTACTGGTTAATTGTTTTCCAACTGCTTTCTATTTCAATTAATTTAATTTATTACTAAATAACTCATTCTATAACTAACAATTATATGCATATAACTAATATTAAATGAAAGAATGATGACATGTCAACCTTCAAATTGTGTTCTAAACTGGTCATCTGAAAGTTTTTAGACAGGAGTTTTGAATTGTCTTGAGTTTTTCTCTTTTATCGTAATTACGACATCTTACAATTAAAGCCAGAATATACAATTGTTCAATCAGGTAAAGTGGCTCGCTTGATGAAGAGTAGATAAATAAAGGTAAATATCAACATAAAGTATTATTTGAGTTGCCGATGCATTTCGTCCATTTGCATTAGGACATCGTCAGGGTCTTTTTATTGAGAAACAATTTGAACGAATATTCAGTATATATAGATAGTTGAGAGTAACAAGAGTAGTTGAATTGAGTTTTTAATTGATGGTTTAAAACTTGTACATAGTAATCAATTTTTTGATACAGTATTGGTTGGGTAAAGTGCATATCAGTTTCAAGCCAGTCCGGTCATTGACAAATCAGCTAAAAAATTCTGAGTTGACGGCTAGCCCCACCCATCGCAAGTTGGTTATTTAACCTGCTAACCTGCAATTCTTGTTGTGAGGCTGAACCACACGAAATGATAAAGGCTATTGATTTTTGTAATAGAGATCACATGCTCTGCCTATTAGAAGCCCTGTACATTAAGACCAAACAGCCCACGTTAAATAACCAACTTGCGATGGGTGGGGCTAGCCGTCAACTCAGAATTTTTTAGCTGATTTGTCAATGACCGGACTGGCTTGAAACTGATATGCACTTTACCCAACCAATACTGTATCAAAAAATTGATTACTATGTACAAGTTTTAAACCATCAATTAAAAACTCAATTCAACTACTCTTGTTACTCTCAACTATCTATATATACTGAATATTCGTTCAAATTGTTTCTCAATAAAAAGACCCTGACGATGTCCTAATGCAAATGGACGAAATGCATCGGCAACTCAAATAATACTTCATGTTGATATTTACCTTCAATTGTTCAATCCTTTGACGAATCAAATGGGATTTTATTAGGCAGTATAATTCAATCAATATACCCATTTGGGTATATATGGCCCAGTTGACATGCATTCCAGAGCTGTCATTTCTTGTCCGTAGGTCAGCCAATTTGCGCCTGCTATTCTCTTGCGAACTTTGGGTGAGGCTTATCGGGAGGGCTGAATAAGCGCGCGTGACATAAGCGCGGATGTGTATTTTTTGGCAAGTGTGGAAATAAGCGCGCACAGGCACAAGCGCGCAAAAACCCAGTGACTTTACCGCGCAGGCCATTTTTACGGCTAAGACATAAGCGCGCAGGCAATTTTTATGACCATCCAGCACAAAGTCAGGAAGCTTTATCAAATCTAAATATACTAAATCTCTAATATTTGTATGCTTGAATGAATCTTCTATCTTCTATCTATCTTCTTCTATCTTCTATCTTTCTTCTTCTAATCTTCTAATATACTAAAAGTCCTACCTTTGTTTGTCTGTTTGTGAATGACGCATTTAATACTGAATGCCTCAACCAAATTTGATCGCGTTTTTTTCTAAACCTGCAAAATTTTTCAAGGATTGTACCTAAAAATTTTCAAATATTTGCTTCCGTGCTAAGTGGATTAAATATTCGAAAAACGAGTTTTCCTTATGATTTTAATGGGAGGCTAGAAATGGTCAAAATCTCGACTGACTGAATTGAAACTCCAATTGAGATTGCGCCATAACTTTTTTCTCCAAGTTTCAATACTGGCTACAGTGTGCAAGGGAGAGAAAAAATGCTCAGTGGCTGTGTGTACATTCCTCTGACCCTAGCTGAATGGCGGACTGCATAGACAATTGCTATTTATAGATTTCACTCAACTGTGCATTGGCTCTGCCTGCGCACTGAGCAGCCCATCACTGCTATGTATTTGACTGCAGTGTCGAAGCTTATATGGCTGATTTTCTCGCCTTTCCATCAATAGGCGGAGTAGCCGCATGTAGGCACTAGGTTTAGGCTAGGCGTAAGGTCCCAGGTTCGAGTCCACCTCGCTGCGAATAATTTAAATTGCATGAATTTATTTTTTTCTAAATTCTGCATCGACTAATTGAAACGTCTGTCTATTAATAGCGATTGAAACATTTTTATTACGTAGTTTGCTTTACGTTTGCTTAGTGGCTTGTGCTTATATTTTCGCTAATCGGCACAAGCCACTAAACAAATTTGATTTGTAAACTGCTTTGAGTGTTACTGATCTCATCAATGGGTGTTGCCTGGGTTCCAGGACATTTCGTCAACTGGCATTTCGTCAACCGGCATTTCGTCAACTGGCATTTCGTCAACTGGCATTTCGTCAACTGGCATTCGTCAACCGGCATTTCGTCAAATGGCATTTCGTCAACTGGCATTTCGTCAACTGGTATTGTCAACCAAACATTACGGCAACCGGACATGGTTGGTCTGGTTGACGAAATGCCGGTTGACGAAATGTCCGGTCACCGTTGCCTGCATTTAAGCATGAAATTGCTAAACTGCAGACAATACTGCTAAACTGCTGAAGGCATAGCTAAATCCTATGATCGAGTATAGATATAGATATAGAATAGATAAGATATTGGTGTAGTTATGTATCGAGTACTGATTAGTGAGTCGTACTAAATGCTGAGAAATTTTTAAATAGATAAAAGGACTATTGCAAGTTTGCTGAGGAGACTGAGGAGCCAGCCGGGAGGAGAACTGCAGAATTTTGACAATAATGAAGTCTCCTCCCATGTGCTAATTTGCAGAGAGCATTACTAATCTGGGGAGCGGTGCTAATCTGGGGAGAATCTTACACTTCTGGGGAGACTGGAATGATTGTTGCTGTACAATTTATATATAGACGGACAGACAGGCATGAGCTGACACAACGACAGATGGATATACGTAAGTGAAATAGACAGAAGGTAAATAGTCTTATCCAGAACAGTTTTATTCAGCTTTTATTTCAATATTCTTATCCAGAACATTTTTATTCAGCTTTTATTTTATTATCAGCTTTCACTCTTCACCGTACATCGTACATCTTCACCGATGTTCGCCGTACATCGTTCACTGAGAGGAGAATGACGTGTCGCTTTGTCTGCAAGTACGATTTGTGATTCGTTAAAATTTTTATATTGTAGCTCCTTGATACCCGCAACGCAAATTCTAACGGCATGAAAGTATTCGATTACTCACTGTGAACTCTGTGGCTCCAAATCGTTGAGATCGATCGTCCTCTGTAAGTTTTGTGAAGAAGCTGGTTCTGTTGGCTATGACAGGAAGAGCATGCATACTAAATTGAATTGAGTTAAATATTGAGCCTTACCTCGATATTTCCCCGACGGATGCGGACCCGTTTGACGCTGCTGGGCACGTCGATGCAAATCGCATCGTCGATCTGCGGCTGGCGAGAGGCAGCAACGGGCATCAATTCTTTGGCTGCTCGTTCCTCACGCCATTTTTGCAGCTCACTGAGGTCAACTCCGTCGGGATCCAGGACACAATAGACGGAGGAGCAACTAAGCGAGAGGACATCGTAGTCACTTGTTCACGCCCCCTTGATTGCCACAATAGAATTGATGTGCCACGAGGACACCTGAACGGCTCGCCGTCCCCAGAACGTACAGAGGACTGTACGGTCACTGTTGTCTGCCAAGACAACGCCAGTCCTTTGCGTAGGACCATTTCTTGTCTGGACGTCGGTCGGACCAGCAGTCGATATTACTACCCCCAGCAAGTCGACGCGAACGCTAGGATCAGAAATGGGGTTCAAAGTCAAATCTTGAATAGATAAATGGGTAAGACATATTGAGAAGTGGATAGATAGCTAGATGGATAGACGGATAGATGGATAGATGGATAGATAGATAGAGTTATAGATATAGACATAAGAATATAATTTTGACATAAGAATTCTCACCCATTAGTCCCGATTGTGGCTAGCTCTGATATCGGGTGGAATCTGTAGTGCGGTGAACACACGAAGTCTTCCGCTTCTTCAACGAAACCACCTTTGTCGACATTGACATTTAGCTCGAAAAGGTTCTCAGCAAAGTTGTAGCGCTGATCCGCTGTCTTCACTTCAACGCCGTGAAGGTTTACAGCGTTCCCCTCGGTACACTTCTGCCACGAATCGTTAAGGTTACGTCCGAAAAAACACACTTTGATCTCAGCTGTCTCGTCGATCAGAAGGGCCGAGAACAAAGTGCCGGGGCCACTACGGTTTGAGTAGGACCGAATCTAAACAAATGTGGGGTCAGGAAAAATTTTTGAGTTGATTTTCACCTACAAATTACAGTAGTATTGTTTTCTTGACTATTGTGCATTTAATTGACTATTGTGCAAAAGTAAGCGAAGAAACTAAAAGTGCAGCTCACCTCATTCCGAACCAGAATTTTTCCCCGCAAGGGAGTCGTTAGCTTCGTGCAATTTCTTACATCAAGAATTTTCATCTTCTATCGTTACTTAGTATGAGTAGAATTTTATGCGATCAAAAGTATGTGAATTCTCGCAAGATGAAAAATGGTTGACGAGGCCATTGTTAAATACGCTTTCTTAAAATGCGATACTATTACTCTGCCTTTCAGGGTGTAGGTGCGTACACTCACCTGAACACATCACGCCATTTTACTACCCCTAATTCATCTCCGCGTACATTTTTATCACTCTCTCTCCAGTGCGTCAACCCCAATTATCGATCTATTTGACAGCTACACAAGCCAACCATTATGAAATCCATTATACTTCCATTATACTAAAAATCAAAATCCATATACTAAATCTAAATATACTAAATCTCTAAGGTTTGTTTGTATGCTTGAATGAATGTCCATAACGCTCTAGTCTTCTATCTTCTAATCTAAATATACTAAATCTCTAATATTTGTATGCTTGCTTGCTTGCTTGTCCATAACGCTTTAGAGATCGTCTAAATATACTAAATCTCTAATATTTGTATGCTTGCTTGCTTGTCTATCTTCTATCTTCTTCTAATCACAATATACTAAATCTTCTAATCTAAATATACTAAATCTCTAAGGTTTGTATGCTTGAATGAATGTCCATAACGCTCTAGAGCGAGCAATACTTCACCGATTTTGATCGCGTTTTCGCCAAAAGATTTAAAATTGTCTGGAAAGAAGACGGTTAAAATTTCTTTAATCTGCTTTAATGCTAAAGGGATTAAATATTCGAAAAACATGCTTTTTTGCAAAGGTCAAGCAGCTCTTTCGACTTGAAATGCGCTGTAAGAATGCTAGAGAAAAAACCGACTGACTGAATTCTGATTTTGATAAAGATTGCATCACAACAAGTTGAAAACACTGTGCCAAGTTGAAAGACAGAAATTGCGTAACCATATTGCTAACTTTAATTGAGACTGATGCTGACTGCCTGAGTATTTGATTATGTCATAGCTGCTTCGTGTGACTTTCACTCGAAGAGAATTTGTGTTATTATTTGCATAACGTTCTAGAGATAGAACCAATTGGCCAATTTTAATCGCGTTTTTACGAAAAGATTTGTAATTATCTGGAAAGAAGACAGTTAAAATTGAGTTAAAAAAGAGACACCATTTCAAACATAAAAGAAGTGTCATGCCAAACAAAATGAAACCATTATAAAGCTAAGGAAATTGTTGCACTAGCTACTTGTTCTCTGGTGGATGCTTGCTATTTAAGGATGGATACTTGCTATCAGGGGGATGCTTGCTCTTGGGGGTGGAGAGTACTTGCTATCTGAGAGGGGGTTGCTAGATATCTATAAGGTATCTTTGTATCCAGGTTATGCTTGCTATCAGGGGTTGCTTGCTGTCTGGGGGATGCTTGCTATCTGGGGGGGGGATGCTTGCTATCTAGGGGATGCTTGCTATCTGCGGGATGCTTGCTATCTGGGGGATGCTTGCTATCTGCGGGATGCTTGCTATCTGGGGGACGCTTGCTATCTGGGGTCTGGGGGAATGCTTGCTATCTGGGGATGCTTGCGATCTGGGGATGCTTGCTATCTGAGGAATGCTTGCTATCTGGGGGATGCTTGCTATCTGCGGGATGCTTGCTATCTGGGGGATGCTTGCTATCTGGGGTCTGGGGGAATGCTTGCTATCGGGGGATGCTTGCAGTCTGGGGGATGCTTGCTATCTGGGGATGCTTGCTATCTGGGGGACGCTTGCTATCTGGGGTCTGGGGGAATGCTTGCTATCTGGGGATGCTTGCGATCTGGGGGATGCTTGCTATCTGAGGAATGCTTGCTATCTGGGGGATGCTTGCTATCTGCGGGATGCTTGCTATCTGGGGGATGCTTGCTATCTGGGGTCTGGGGGAATGCTTGCTATCGGGGGATGCTTGCAGTCTGGGGGATGCTTGCTATCTGGGGATGCTTGCTATCTGGGGGATGCTTGCAGTCTGGGGGATGCTTGCTATTTGGGGATCAATGCTTGAATGTTGTCTGAGGATGCTTGCTGTCTTGGGATGTTTTGTTTTTAAGAGGGAATGTCTGTTGTTTTTTCTGAAGGCTTTATTTCGCTGTCTATTTGTTATTTGTAAAAAACAAGGATTCTATCCAGATGCCCCCCATCGGGGGCAAAGATTGCTAGTCTAATATACTAAAAATGAAATGCTTGGTTGCTTGCTTGTAATTGATTTTCTCCCGAACGGCTCAACCGATTTTCTTCAAACTTGCACCATTCGATCAGAAATTTTCCCGGGACGGTACATGCATATTGGCTAAGAAATTGCTCAATGTTAAAGGGATTAAATATTCGAAAAACATGATTTTTTGCAAAGGTCAAGCAGCTCTTTCGACCTGAAATGCATTGTAAGAATGCTAGAGAAAAAACTGACTGACTGAATTCCGATTGTGATAAAGATTGCATCACAACAAGTTGAAAACAGTGCCGAACAAATGCACACAAAACTTGAATGAAATTGCGTAACCATATTGCCAACTTAAATTGAGACTGATTCTGGCTGACTGAGAAATTGATTATGTCATAATTTTTTACTCCAATTGACTTGCTGTAAGAATTGAATTATAAGGGCCACAATTCATGTTCTCCAATTGAAAAGAGATAGCCAAGAAAGATGCGAACAGACTGGACTGCTACTGTAGATGATGGAATAGCCGATGTGTAGGCACTAGGAATTGGTTATAGGCTCGGCTAGGGTTCGATTCTGCACTGCGTCAAATTTCAGCCAGTAGTGATTGAAGATTATTTAAATTTATTTTTTTCATTCACTTCGTAAATAAAATATTATCTGACTTTGAATCATTGCAAAAATAGAGCTTGAATCAGACTAAACCAGAGTTTAAATCATGGCTAAACCAGAGTCTGAATCATGGCTAAACCAGAGTTTAAATCATGGCTAAACCAGAGTCTGAATCATGGCTAAAACCAGTGTTTGAATCATGGCTAAACCAGAGTCTGAATCATGGCTAAACCAGAGTCTGAATCATGGCTAAACCAGAGTCTGAATCATGGCTAAACCAGAGTCTGAATCATGGCTAAACCAGAGTCTGAATCATGGCTAAACCAGAGTCTGAATCATGGCTAAAACCAGTGTTTGAATCATGGCTAAACCATTGTTTGAATCATGGCTAAACCAGAGTTTAAGTCATGGCTAAACCATCGTTTGAATCATGACTAAACCAGAGTTTGAATCATGGCTAAACCAAAGTTTGAATCATGGCAAAACCAGAGTTTGAATCATGGCTAAACGAGAGTCTGACTCATGGCTAAACCAGAGTTTGAATCATGGCTAAACCAGAGTTTGAATCATTGCAAAACCAGTTTTGTTAAAAGTGATACTGATTATCACTGATATTGATGATATCACTGATATCAGTGATACTGGTAACTCTGATAAGAATTTCACTATGTCAAAAGTACATAGCTGTATCAACCCCACTGGCGAGACAGTCATAAATAGATTACATTCACAGTTTTTTTCACTGGCTGGCGCAGACCAGTGTACATTGTGAGCCCTCTGCCCCGGAATTTGGACACACGGGCCTGGAGAGCCCACACCCCAAATCATAGGTTTTTTAGATTTAGACCCCTTTCTTCTTTATCGATTTTTCAGTTTCTACCCTGCGTCTTAAGATAAGCTCCAATTCAGCCCACTGGATGATAAATAGCCTGTAATAGTTTGGCTCAAGGGCACCTTATCTGATTCTTCAGACATCCAAATTCACAAACTTTCATCTTTCAAACCATATCATTCTTTCTGAACTAATTTCATTTCACTTCTCATTTCTCAATCATGGTTCGACGCGGCGCCAGCAGTTTAAAGAAGAGCCGCGATGCCAAGCGACGGCGACAGGCAGAATCCGAGGCAGAGCGGGATGCCCGACTGGAAGAACAGCGGCAGCGGGATGCTCAGCGCAGACATGCTGAGACTGAGGCAGAGCGGGATGCCCGACTGGAAGAACAGCGGCAGCGGGATGCTCAGCGCAGACATGCTGAGACTGAGGCAGAGCGAGCTGCCCGACTGGAAGAACAGCGGCAGCGGAATGCTCAGCGCAGAGATGCTGAGACTGAGGCAGAGTGGGCTGCCCGACTGGAAGAACAGCGGCAGCGGGACGCTCAGCGCAGAGAGGCTGAGACTGAGGCAGAGTGGGCTGCCCGACTGGAAGCCGATCGGATTCGTTGCCGTGGAGCTGTGGTTTCTAGGTGAGTTGTATAGTAACTTTTTATAACAAGTCTTTATTTTTGTTTTTTTCTGAATTGCCTTGAAGGGGATAATTTGTAGTATCTATTTTATTCTGTATAAATTAAGCGGATAACGATTTTTGAGGAATGAATTGTCTTAAAAAGCCAATTAAGGCTGCTGTGCTTACGTTCACCCATTGCCCCTTAGGTCGGACACCCAGCAGCAAGGTACAGAAACTATAGTACCCTTTGAGCAGTTGCAGGTAATCCCCATTGTTGGTGATGGCAATTGCTTTTTTTATGCTGTGTGTGATCAGCTGCGTGGAACCCCGCTGGAAACTGACGCAGCCTCCCTGCGGCAGGACTTGTCTTGCCGTGTTGCAGAACTCATGCCACAGCTGATTGCAGATGGCCTCATTGCACCTGAGAGTGCTGATGAGATCGTGAATTCCTCTTTTCAAGCAGGAATTTATGTTTCAGATGAAGTTGCCTCTTTGTTGAGCCGCTGCTTTGATGTGGATCTGGTCATTTACCAGGCCAATGGTAGTGTGATGCAATATTTCAGGGCTAATTTGCGCCCTCCTAATGCCATTGTGCGTGTGCTTTTGCGCCATGAACATTACGAGTCACTGAGACTTCGAGAGCTTTTGCAAGCCTTTACAGATGCTGAGTTCCCAAGCCTGGCAGCAAGCAGAACTCCTGCCAAGAGGGCCAAAAAGGCCAAGGGCCCCAGCGCGATGCCGGCGGAACATGAGACTGCGGGCCGCGCTGAAGACGGACCCGCTACTGCAAGGTAAACTGACACACAATGAACAGTTACATTTACATTTAACAGTTACTAAGAGATACATTCCATTTTTATTATCAGGCCTGAGACGATGGCGAGGCCAGAAGCTCCAGCCCATGACTGCGGGCCAATGGACTGGGCATGCAACCATTGCGGTGCCAAGCTGTTCCGCATGGAGACAGGCAATTTCTGCTGTGCTGGCGGCAAGGTGAAGCTGCCCACCCGGACTGTGCCACAGCTGCTGGCTGACCTGTACATGGGCCGGCATGGCATGAGCTCAGAGTTCCTGACCAACATCCGGAGCTACAACTCTGTGCTGCACCTGACCTCGCTGAGTGCCAAGCCGCGGTTGGTGCCAGGCTGGAATCCCAGCTACATCATCAGCGGTCAGCTGCACCACACTGCTATGCCGCTGTTTGCTGAAGCGTCTGCTGTTCCTCGCGGCTGGCAGGTGTACTTCACTGACCGCGAACTCGAAAGCCAGCAGAGTCTGAGCGATAGGGTGAAGCCAGAGCTACATGAGCTGCTACAGACGTTGCTTCACGAGTGCAACCTTTACGTTCGGAGCCTGAAGGCTGCAGCACAGCGGATCATGGAGGATCCGGAGCTTGTGGATGCGCGAATCGTGATTCACCCGGACCGAAGACCTTCTGGGAACACATTCGGTGAGCTAACAATAACTGAAAAGGGATTCGAACACATTTTAAAACCTGTCTTTTAAAGCTTTGTGCCTGTGTACACAGGAATGTTTACCGTTGTAAAGAGTTTTGTTAAAAGCATTTGTTACTACCGTTCAAAATCAGGCGCTACAATTTGCCCACGGCAAACGAGGTCGGCATCCTCATTGTTAAGGACACTGAGGACACTGAGGCCCCTGAAGACGGTGATGAGCCAGCAACTAGCCGAGATGTTGTCATTCAACTGCGGGGTGGCGGCTACAAGAGGATTAGCAAAACGCACCGATCGTATGATGCACTGGAGTACGTGTTGCTGTTCCCCCATGGCGAGGACGGCTGGCACCCGGAGCTGCGCATGAGCAATGGCCGCAAGCTGACGCCGATGAAGTACTATGCCAGCGAAATCATGGTGCGAGCGGGCCATAGCAGCCTGCTGCACCACGGACGGCGGCTGTTCCAGCAGTACCTGGTGGACATGTGCGCCAAGATTGAGTCAGAGAGGCTGCTCTATCTGCGGACCCATCAGAGCGATCTGCGCAGTGAGACGTACAGCGGTCTGCGAGACGCTCTATTCGCTGCTGATGGCAGGTCGACCGACACAAATCCGACTGATATTGGCAAGCCTGCGCACGTGTTCCTGTCCTCCAGCTTCGTTGGCGGGCCAAGGTACCTGATGGAGAGGCTGCAAGACGCCATGACCTATGTACAAAAGTTTGGCAAGCCGGACCTGTTTGTCACGGCGACGTGCAACCCTAAGTGGCCGGAAATCAGTGCACAGCTGCTGCCTGGACAGCGACCTGAGGACCGGCCGGATATTGTCACGCGTGTTTTCGAGCTGAAGAAGAAGGCTCTGCTTGCCGAGCTGAGGAAGCGCTTTGGAAAGGAGGCCGCGCATGTTTGCTCTCTGGAATATCAGAAGCGCGGTAAGTTAGCAAATTGCGCTTTCAATTTTCATTCTGTAATTGCATTCCAGGTTTAGCAATCCATATTTTTATGCAAGGGGTCATTGCAAACCGGAATTAAGCTCTGGTTTAGCCATGATTCAAACTCCAGTTTCTCCATGATTCAAACTTCGCTTTCTCTACGATGCAAACGCTGGTTTAGAATTTTAATTAATTTACATGACTAAATTGTGATCACTCATACGTCGCTTTGAATCACTTGTTTATGTCTTCCACAGGTCTCCCCCATGTGCACTTTCTGCTCTGGCTGGTCAGTGGACAGAGAGTGACTCCGGACCGCTACGACAAAATCGTGTCCGCTGAGATCCCGGACCCACAGCAGCAGCCGAGGCTGCACGAGCTGGTGAAGACTCACATGATCCATGGCCCCTGCGGCGTGGTAAATCCAGCCTGCCCGTGCATGGTGGACGGCCAGTGCAGCAAGGGCTTCCCGAAGGAGTTCCAGCAGGCGACCCTAACCAGCGATACTGGCTACCCATTGTATCGCAGGCTGTCCCCTGAGATGGGCGGATTTACGGTGGACAAACTATTCAAAGGCCGCAGCATTCGCATGGACAACAGGTGAGTGAGGAGGTGTTGGTGTTTTTTCAGACTTGATTGAAAGGTTGATTCTTTAATACGAAAGCAAAGTACTTAGTTTAGCCTTGTGTTTAGTTTATTTATATTGCTAAATTGTTTATTTACTGTAAGTTTAATTTACCATTGCTAGAATACATAAATCATTAATTAGCAATTCTTTTCCTGGCACAAATACAGGTCGGTTGTACCATACAACCCGGGCCTGCTGCTCCTTTTCGAATGCCACATGAACTTTGAAGTTTGTGCCACCGTCAAGTCGGTCAAGTACGTGATCAAGTACTTGCTAAAAGGCGGCGACATGGCGTCGTTCAAGTTCGAGGCAAACAAGAAGCCGAGCGGGCCAGGAGAGCAGGCTGCGGATGGCGAACGACAGGAAGGTTCAGCTAGCAAGGCTCCGACTCAAGCCAAGAAGGAGGGGCGAAATGAGATCAAGGAGTATCTGCTGGCGCGCTACATAGGCCCAATGGAAGCCGTGAATACCATCTTGGGCTTTGAAGTAAGTCATAGATGTTTGCAAGGCAGTGCTAGGAGCAAAGAATGGGAAAATAATGATATGGTTTTTAAACTAAAACACAACAGGTGCACAACAGATTTCCGGCTGTGATCCGATTGTGCGTGCACAAGTCTAACGAGCAGCTCGTGTATTTCAACGAGCAAAATGCGAGCACAAAGGCCAGGGCGCCCAGAGATTCGACGCTGACGGCTTTCTTCAAGCTGTGCCGCACTGATGAATTCGCTAGAGGCCTGGTGTACACCGAGGTGCCGTCCTACTTCGTGTGGCACCACAGCGAGAGGGAGTGGCGCCGCGCCAAGAAGGGTTCGAGAGTTGAGGGCCACCCTGGTGTTGTGCACAACACGAACATTGCCCGAATGTACACGGTGAGTCCGAGAGCAGGGGATCTGTTTTATATGCGAATGCTCCTCCTGCAGGTTAGAGGGCCAACCAGCTTCGAGGCGCTGCACACTGTGGACGGAGTGCTGTGTCCCAGCGCCAAGGCTGCTTGCACGGCCCTGGGTCTGCTGCAACGAGACGACCACTGGCGGCGCTGCCTAGCCGAGGCAGTCCAGTCGCGAATGCCGAGAGCTCTCAGGCACCTGCTGGCTGTCATTCTGATTTGGGGCAACCCTGAGGATGGCAGCGATCTGTGGTGCACATTCGCCGAGGATCTGTGCGAGGACCTGCGGTTTCACCACCGAGATCTGAGCGCTGAGGAAATCACCGACCTGGCGCTGCGCGAGCTGCAGAGCATGCTGACCTCCATGGGCGGTCACAGCCTGCCCGAGTACGGCTTGCCTGCGGCCTCCGTGCCGCCTCAAGTCGGACCGATGCAGTTCGACCCGGTTGAACAGGCCGAGATCCGGGAAGCGAGACTGTCAATGCTGACGGAGGAGCAGATTGCGGTGTACGAGTCGGTGACTGCGGATCTTGTGGCCGGCTCGGGCGGTTTGCACTTCCTGGACGCGCCCGCTGGCACTGGCAAGACCTTCCTGCTGGAGGTTTTGCTGGCCTTTGTGCGCAGCCGCGGTGAACTCGCCCTGGCAGTTGCGGCGTCTGGAATCGCAGCGACTCTGCTGCCAGGCGGACAGACTGCGCATTCCACGTAAGTTTTTTAGATTAGGGGAATGCTTCTGAATTTTAGAGTCGCGTTTCTAATCGATTCTACCTATGACAACTTCACTCTAGGTTCAAGATCCCAGTCCGGCTGCTCCGATCCAACAAGGATGTCTGCGCTGTTGGCGCGCAGTCCAAGCAAGCGGAAGTGTTTCGTAGAGTTCGGCTGATTGTCTGGGACGAGATCTCCATGACCAATCGAAAGGATCTGGAATCCGTGGACAGGTGTCTGCGAGACGTTCGGAAGCAGGACAAGCCATTTGGAGGAGTCACTCTGGTGTGTTCCGGTGACTTCCGCCAGCTCCTGCCTGTCGTAGTGAATGGAACCCGCGCCAACAGCGTCATGGCGTGTGTCTGCAGATCTTCGCTGTGGAAACTTTTCAAGCGACATCGCTTGACGAGAAACATTCGTCTGCTGTGCAGCTCCGAGCCAGCGATGTACCAGAAGTTCACGGAGCTACTCATGCAGGTGAGAATGGGGTGTAAAAATCATTTTTTCTCGCGAATCATTGCGAATATTATGTTTCATGTTTTTATTGCTTTTCTTTTCACAGATCGGAACCGGGACAATCGAGCAGGATGCTGAGGAGAAGGTGTCCCTTCCCGCTGAGATGGTGATTTCTGCAGAGGCTCCGCTGAATGACCTGATCAAGTTCGTGTACCCGTCGTTTGAAGAATCAGCGGAGCGGGACGACTATTTTGCAAGTCGAGCGATACTGGCGCCGTACAACGACTCTGTTGATGCCATCAACGAGACGTGTCTGGGCATTTTCCCGGGTTGCCTGCGAGAGTATCGCTCTGTAGACAGCCTGGCTGATGAGGAGGCCGCTACGCATTTCCCGACAGAGTTGCTAAACCAGCTGGATGCCCCGAATTTTCCAACTTATCTGCTCAGGATCAAGGTGGGCATGCCGCTGGTGCTTCTTCGGAATATCAACCCGCCGCGGCTGTGCAACGGTACACGGCTCATCGTTCTCACGATGGGCGATAATGTGCTGCGCTGCAAGATTGCCGCCGGTCAGTTCACTGGAGACGAGATCCTGCTGCCGCGAATTCCGCTGATTCCAAACAATGCGGATCTACCAGTGAGTTTCAAGCGGCTGCAGTTTCCGGTGAAGCCGAGCTTCTGCCTTACAATACACAAAGCACAAGGACAATCCCTGGAGACCGTTGGAGTTGACCTGGCTGTCGGTTGCTTCACTCATGGTCAGCTGTACACGGCGCTGTCACGGGCGAAGAACGCCGCGAATGTTCGCGTCCGGATCTGTGGCACCAAGACCAGAAACGTGGTGTATCCAGAAGTGCTCACTGGAGATTAGGCGATTTCCAGGCGTCATTGAAGTGAGTATTACTTGTGTCATTTTGTCTGTGAGTGTCGCATTGGTATCTGTGTTTAATAGTGATCACAAGTAGTTTATCCTGATATGTAAATGGCCCGCTGAGACATATCAGGCAAATCCTGCTTTATTCACCTAATAAATTCAAATTAGATGGGATCATAATGGAATTGAGATCAGGGATTACCTAGGCAAAATGATTAGCTAAATTGGGTTCATTGCATAACAGAACTGAGCATAACAGATCCCAATCCTAAATTCATAGAATCTCTTAGATCCCAATGCTAAATTCATAGAATCTCTTAGATCCCAATGCTAAATTCACAGAATCTCTTAGATTCCAATCCTAAATTCATAGAATCTCTTGAATCCCAATCCTAAATTCACAGAATCTCTTAGATCCCAATCCTAAATTCATAGAATCTCTTATATCCCAATCCTAAATTCATAGAATCTCTTAGATCCCAATCCTAAATTCACAGAATCTCTTTGATCCCAATCCTAAATTCATAGAATCTCTTAGATCCCAATCCTAAATTCACAGAATCTCTTAGATCCCAATCCTAAATTCATAGAATCTCTTATATCCCAATCCTAAATTCATAGAATCTCTTAGATCCCAATCCTAATCTCATAGAATCTCTTAGATCCCAATCCTAATCTCATAGAATCTCTTAGATCCCAATCCTAAATTCATTGAATCTCTTAGATCCCAATCCTAAATTCACAGAATCTCTTAGATCCCAATCCTAAATTCACAGAATCTCTTAGATCCCAATCCTAAATTCACAGAATCTCTTATATCCCAATCCTAAATTCATTGAATCTCTTAGATCCCAATCCTAATCTCATTGAATCTATTAGATCCCAATCCTAAATTCATAGAATCTCTTAGATCCCAATCCTAAATTCACAGAGTCTCTTAGATCCCAATCCTAAATTCATGGGATCTCTTAGATCCCAATCCTAAATTCATAGAATCTCTTAGATCCCAATCCTAAATTCATGGGATCTCTTAGATCACAATCCTAAATTCACAGAATCTCTTAGATCCCAATCCTAAATTCATAGAATCTCTTAGATCCCAATGCTAAATTCTTAGAATCTCTTAGATCCCAATCCTAAATTCACAGAATCTCTTAGATCCCAATGCTAAATTCAGAGAATCTCTTAGATCCCAATCCTAAATTCATAGAATCTCTTATATCCCAATCCTAAATTCTTAGAATCTCTTAGATCCCAATCCTAAATTCATAGAATCTCTTAGATCCCAATCCTAAATTCACAGAATCTCTTAGATCCCAATGCTAAATTCACAGAATCTATTAGATTCCAATCCTAAATTCATAGAATCTCTTAAATCCCAATCCTAAATTCATAGAATCTCTTAGATCCCAATCCTAAATTCATAGAATCTCTTAGATCCCAATCCTAAATTCACAGAATCTTATATATCAATCCTAGATCATTGCTTAGCCTAATTGGGTTCATTGCATAACAGAACTAAGATCATTGCTTAGCGTAATTGGGATCATTTGGCATAACTAAGTTGGGATCCTTGCATACTAAATTGGGATCAAGGCAAACCAGAATAGGATCGGATACAATCGGATCCCAATTTAGTTGTGCCATGAAAGTTAATAAGTAATAGTGAAATTAATGTAGGTAAATATTAGGTGAATATATAGCAGGTTGGCTGCATATCAATGGGCCTTGAGATTGTGGTTGAAATAACGTGTTCGCTGCTTTTTCACGATTCAGAGGTTCTTCCACTCTAAAACTGAGGGTATGCAGCCATGAGAGAGAGGTTTGAAGCAGCTTCAGCAAACCTAGAGACTTGTGATAGCTAAGCTTTTTGTGTGACGTTGAGTGCGTGAACTTAACTTGCCCCAGTGAATGCCTCTGACCAGCAGTGCAGAGTAAAGCAAGCCAACAAGCAGTAGGATTGACACCATTATTCTTGCAGTCAAATGCAATGAACTGTGCAATGATACTGTCTTGTTGGCGGAGCAATCTGCGAATTCATCATCTCTACTGTCTTTGTAAGTAAGTATTCACAAAGCAATTATTAAACTCATCAGTTGTCATTGAATTCCCTTATTTATAATATGTTATTTTGCATACTTTCATATGGATGTTTGTTTAGTTAAAAACTTTCAATTAAGCTCCAAAACTTCATTTTAGGTTCTAAATTGATCATAGCAATGAGCTGTGTCAGTTAAGTTTCTTATTTTCATTTAGGAGTAAGAAAAAGCAACACGAAACACTTATTTATTCAGTAAACAGAATTATTTATTTTATTTATTTAGAATTCTTTAAATTCTCAAACACATAAATAAAAAAATCAAGAAATCATATCAAGTTAATTCCACAAACAAATTGAATTTAATTATTCCGCTGCTGCTGCTGCTGCGGCTGTTGCTGCTGCTGCTGCTGTTGCTGCTGCTGCTGTTGCTGTTGCTGCTGCTGCTGCTGTTGCTGCTGCTGCTGCTGCTGTTGCTGCTGCTGCAGCCGCATGTCGGCCAGGTCCGGACACCGGGCCACAGGGTGACCTCCACCGCAGAGATAACAGGCCACTGTTAAGTTTGGAAAGTGCAATTTTACTCAACAGGTGGTTTCGAAAGACTTAATTACAGTAATGAGACTTAGAAATGAGACTTACTAGGTTTTCTAGGGTGTCCACCACCGCGGCCTCCTCGCCGCCTGCCGCCGCCGGAAAAGAAGTTCTGGGTAAACTTCATTTGTGGAACAGTGGAGTTAAACAGTGGAACTATACAGTGGAAATTATACGAGCGTGTCGTACGCTCACTCTGGTTTATATACGCTCACTCATGTCAAGCAAGGATTAGCGAGATTGGTTTGAAAACCTTGCTAAGGAAATGAAACTCATTTCATTTTTTTAAAGCCCGTTTCAGCTTAGGCAAAAATGAATACCAGCTTAGGGCCACCCCCAACCCCAGTTAAAATCGTGTGAGGCTTCATTGGTGAGCGTCATGAGGCTTTAGCTGTTTGTGATTACTGAAAAGTCGCACTAGGTTGGGGCTTGCACTGGCAGTTTAATGAAATCACTTTAGTTGAATACAAAGTTTACTGCTATTGGCTGACTTGAAACCCTCTATTTTTAGCCACGTTAGCCACACGCCGCACTGGCTTCCCAATTACAGTGTACATTTAAGATATTTTTTGTGTCCTATTATTGAAGTGTGTCGAAAACAGATTGCATAACAAGTCGCACCACACTCGACTCTGACACCCCACACAGTGTACATAAAGAAAGAACGTAAAAGCTAAGGCAATCACCAGCCAATCCACAACAAGTAGCCCAGTGGGTGGATTAGAACAAAACTCTCTCTGATTGGTTAGCCAGATCTAAATTGATCTTTACATGGCACCCTCTATTGGCATGAGTCATCACAGTTAGGGTTGTCCGAAACGAAATGCTGCAATATAAACTGGCACAATTGGCCTTGATGCTAAAACTATCAAACCACAAACCGTAAAGACCTTATCAGTGAAATTTTTATAATCCATATTTTTGGCAACTATCAATCGAGCAATATGGAGTCAACCGAAGGAGCCAAGAAAAGCAAAGCGTGTATCTCTGCTCTGCTTCCGGGCCTGATGCACGCTGCAATCGTTGGCCTCGTAATGAGGCTGTCCAAAATCACGGACTTTGAAGGCAAAAGAGGACCAGGCCAAGTGTTTTCCTTTATCCTCTGTGACGACACCGGCGATATACGTGTAAGCGTGTTCGGAAAGGATCTTAAGCCTTTCCTGGAGGTGTGTCGTGAGGGCGTCGCCGTCCGCATATCCGGCGGCTGGGTGAAGAAGGCGGATCCCAAATACAGCACTACGGACAATGAGCACGAGCTAACAGTTTCAATTGACCAACGTGGAACCATTGTGAGGACCCTCGAGACCGTCACTCGACGTGCACCAAGCTATAAGAAGATAAAAGAGATTTCGGACTGTGAAATGAAAATGTAAGTTAACTTGTTGCAATTGTTAAAAATAAAATGGAAAGGATTTGGAATATATATTCCCACTAAATGTTAGGTTAGCCAATTATTTCTAGGGAAACTTATTTAAATCAGTCAGTGAAGTTGCTTAGTGAATGAGTTAATGCATTCTTGTAAGTTCACCCTTTGCCTCACATATCTCAGGAATGTTAACGTCTATGGCACGATTTCTGCTGTCCAGAAACCAACGGAAGTTAAAACCGGTTCCGGAAAACTTATCAACCTGGCGAAAGTGACGCTTGTTGATCAGTCTGGGTCCTCCGTGTCGTGCACATTTTGGGCCAGCTCTACTGCCCAAGTGAATGACTGGTCTGTGGGCGACGTTCTAGCGATTCATGGTGCTCAAGTCCAGGAATATTCCCAGACAATCAGTCTCGGATGTTCGAAAGCGGAAATTCAGCATTGGCCAGAAGACTCTGCTGATGTCTCCGACATTACCCAGTGGTACAAGGATGCGCTTTCTAGCCAACAGTGCTTCGAGGAGCTACGGGTGACGCAAAGCTCCCAGCGGGAGAAATATGCTAACCGTGACGACGAAATGGTATTACAGTACCCAGAGCGAATGTTCGACCAATTCGATGAGGTGCGAAGAATTAAAGTGCGATTTGGGGACAAAGAGGTAAGTTGATTTTACGAGTATTACGTGTGGGTTAAATAGAAATATGGTGTCAGAGAACGTACTAAAGAAGCAATAAGTGATTGACTGCTTAGATTCATTATTAACTTGTTCAATGAGGCCTCTTATCTCTAAAGATTAGGTTTATTCATTCATTCAAGAGTAATATGAATATAAAAAATTGATTAAATTCATATATAAATTTCATTTCACAGGTGACATTTTCCCGAGATCATATCAACAGAAGTCAGCAGATCCCCGCTATGTCAACCCCTAAGGCTCCCAATGTGTCCGAGAAGCCTGGGCCATCACATTATTTCATGGACGAGTAGGACTTGAAAGACTAATAAAGATGCAATTAACGTGAGTAATGCTTGAGTGCATTTTTGTCTGCCAGTAGCGCATCTGAGTTCGATAGCCATCACAAGTAGTTTAACCTGATATGTATAATACGGCCCGATGAGACGTATCAGGTAAATCCTGCTTTATTCACCTAATAAATTAAAATTAGATGGGATCATAATGGAATTGGGATCAGTGATTAGCTAAGCAAAATGATTAGCTAAATTGTGTTCATTGCATAACAGAACTGAGATCATTGCTTAGCGAAATTGGGTTCATTGCATAACAGAACTGAGATCATTGCTTAGTTAAATTGGGTTTATGGCATTACAGAACTGAGAGCATTGCTTAGCTAAATTGGGTTCATTGCTTGTTCATTGGGTTCACAGAATCTCTTAGATCCCAATCCTAAATTCACAGAATCTCTTAGATCCCAATCCTAAATTCATAGAATCTCTTAGATCCCAATCCTAAATTCATGGATCTCTTAGATCCCAATCCTAAATTCACAGAATCTCTTAGATCCCAATCCTAAATTCATAGAATCTCTTAGATCCCAATGCTAAATTCTTAGAATCTCTTAGATCCCAATCCTAAATTCACAGAATCTCTTAGATCCCAATGCTAAATTCACAGAATCTATTAGATTCCAATCCTAAATTCATAGAATCTCTTAAATCCCAATCCTAAATTCATAGAATCTCTTAGATCCCAATCCTAAATTCATAGAATCTCTTAGATCCCAATCCTAAATTCACCCTATAGGAAAAAGTTGTAAATCCGTGGACGGCGTCCGGCGCACTTTTGAAATTGTTCTAAAGCGCGGCGTGCGCACAGGCGCGCAGCGCCTGCGTGCGCTGCCTTTTCTTGCTGGCTGCTGTTCTAGCAAATAAATATGCATGGAAATGGGTCATCTAATACCTCTGTGGAAGGGGCCTATACACTTATAATTTATAAAGCTTAGAGATGTTCCGAAATTTCAATTTGAATTTTCCAAAATTAGAATTTTTTTAAGAGCAAATTTCAATTTTGAATAAAATTAGAAGTCAAAATTTGGAAGCGTCTAAAAAATCACTAAATATATACCAATTTCTGCTACATATACATGTATTTCATTTTGCATAAACAGTAAATCGAATGTAAAAAGTGAGTATTGGTCATACTAAACTTTGTTTTTCTGCATTTTGATTTCGGAAAATTTCAATTTTGAGTTTGGAAAGTTAACGAATTTTTATTTTGAGGAAACTGCTCTTTTGGGACATCTCTAATAATCCTAAAGCGCGGGAAAATAATTTGACTCTATTCTAAAGCGCGCGTCCGCGGGTTTTCAACATTTATTCCAATTGGGTAAATTCACAGAATCTTATATATCAATCCTAAATCATTGCTTAGCTAAATTGTGTTTGTGGCATAACAGAAGTGAGATCATTGCTTAGCTAAATTGTGTTTGTGGCATAACAGAAGTGAGATCATTGCTTAGCCTAATTGGGTTCATTGCATAACAGAACTAAGATCATTGCTTAGCGTAATTGGGATCATTTGGCATAACTAAGTTGGGATCCTTGCATACTAAATTGGGATCATAGCAAACCAGAATTGGAATTATCGCATAATGAAATTGGGCTCATGGCATGATACGAATGGGATCATTGAAGAATGGAAAATTGGATTCATAGTTTACCAGAATTATGATTAGTAAGAGGGGCGTCCGTAAGGTAATGAAAATTTTCTGCTACGAGTTGGGATCAAGGCAAACCAGAATAGGATCGGATTGGGTTCCCAATAGCCAATTGGGTTCCCAACCCAATAGCTAAATTGTGTTTGTGGCATAACAGAAGTGAGATCATTGCTTAGCTAAATTGTGTTTGTGGCATAACAGAAGTGAGATCATTGCTTAGCCTAATTGGGTTCATTGCATAACAGAACTAAGATCATTGCTTAGCGTAATTGGGATCATTTGGCGTAACTAAAATGGGATTATTGCATAACTAAATTGAGATCCTTTCATAACTAGATTGAGATCATTGCATAACTAGATTGGGATCAAGGCAAACCAGAATAGGATCGGATACAATCGGATCCCAATTTAGTTGTGCCATGAAAGTTAATAAGTAATAGTGAAATTAATGTAGGTAAATATTAGGTGAATATATAGCAGGTTGGCTGCATATCAATGGGCCTTGAGATTGTGGTTGAAATAACGTGTTCGCTGCTTTTTCACGATTCAGAGGTTCTTCCACTCTAAAACTGAGGGTATGCAGCCATGAGAGAGAGGTTTGAAGCAGCTTCAGCAAACCTAGAGACTTGTGATAGCTAAGCTTTTTGTGTGACGTTGAGTGCGTGAACTTAACTTGCCCCAGTGAATGCCTCTGACCAGCAGTGCAGAGTAAAGCAAGCCAACAAGCAGTAGGATTGACACCATTATTCTTGCAGTCAAATGCAATGAACTGTGCAATGATACTGTCTTGTTGGCGGAGCCTTCTGCAAGTGCATCATGTTTACTGTTTGTGGGTAATATTTTTAGGTGCAATGCAATTTTTTCTTTTTTCATTGAACTGAATCCCATTACTGTCCCATTACTGTCGTTTTCTGACATTACTCAGTAGTCACAACTTGTTTCTGTCGAAAAAATAATTTAACAAACGAAAGAGGAAAATCGCTGAATTCTCTACATTTGGAGTTTGTTTTCTTATAATGTCATAATGATATGTATTTGTATAATAATAATTTTGCCAGATGCTCACTCAATTGTTGTTGTTTTGTTGTTTTCAATGTGTTTTGCAATTGAAGAAATACAAAAAATGTTTCAGTGGACAAAGACCAGTCCCATGATTCATGAATCTGCACACCTGGTACCTGCCTTATTCTATTTTAAAAGATAAATTGTCAGGCATGCATTTAAAATGAAGAATGATACAAAATGGATTACTAAGAAAAGAGGTCAGATGAGAAATAGGATCTGATCAGAACTGGAATCATTAAGAAAAAGAAAGGAGATTAGAAATTGATCCATTGATATTTAATTAGCCATTGATATGAGCTAACCATTTTGAACTATCAAAATGGATCTAATTTGAAATAGACTTTTATGTCATATAGGATTTGATTCAAAATAAGATTTGACAATGTGAATGAGGCATATAAGAAAAGAGAAGTCTGCTGAGGAGTGTGACTAGAAAAGAAAGGGGGAATTTAGCATGATAATATATATCATATATCATGCCTATATATAGCCAATGTTAGCTTTATTAAAAGTGTCAAACCAAAGGTCGAAGGATGTAGCTCCAGTTGCTTTTGCAAAGTCCATTCACAATGAGATAGCTGCATTGAACTGACTCTTTAAGTCATTTATTATAATAAGAGGGGCCTCATTCAAGGGCAATAGTTGCAATGCTGAGCTACTTATTGTTCGGAACATTGCAGTCGCAGTTAGTACGATGAGCAGGGCTAAGAAATTCACTTACAAATGAAGAAAGTAAAAAATTTCTCGGGATGTGTATAAAACTGTAGTACACATGAGCAATACAAGCAACAAGAAAATCGGAATAAAGCAAGTCATTTCTCGGAAAGTCGCAATTTCTTGGAATATTATTTAATTTATTTTCAGTAACAACTAAAAAAGTGATCTCAACAGTTTTATAAACTAAATAAATAAAATAATTTTTATCAAACACGTTGACATATACAGGGCTCTAAACTAAAAAACTGTAAAAAGTTGATAGTTTTGTTTTACCTAAAATGCGTTATTAACGATCTCCAAAAATTCCTATTTTAAGCTTAAGCTTAAGAAAGACACTTAAAGTACTCCTGCTAAAAGGTATATTATATTAGACGAATATTAATTATTTCTGCTCCCCGAAGGGGGGCAAAACTTTAGCTAGTCTATATACTAAAAATGAGTTGTCTGTATGTATGTATGTATATGGGTATGCGATTGATTTCAGAAAAAATGGCTCAACCGATTTTCTTCAAACTTGCACCATTCGATCAGAAAATTTCCTGGCACAGTACATGCATCTTGACTAAGAAATTGCTCAATGTTAAAGGGATTAAATATTCGAAAAAACACGCTTTTTTGCAAAGGTCAAGCCAAATTTTCGACTTGAAATGCAATGTAAGAATGCTAGAGAAAAAACTGACAGACTGAATTCCGATTGTGATAAAGATTGCATCACAACAAGTTGAAAACAGTGCCGAAGAAATGCACATACGACATGATTTAAATTGCGTAACCATATTGCTAACTTGAAGTGAGACTGATACTGGCTGACTGAGAAATTGATTATGTCATAACTTTTTACTCCAATTGACTTGCTGTAAGAATTGAATTATAAGGGCCACAATTCATGTTCTCCAATTGAAAAGAGATAGCCCTGATGCGAACAGACTGGAATGCTAATGTAGCGACCTGGGTTCGAATCTTAGAAGCGCAAAATAATTTTTTTATTAAAACACCTTAAAATCAAAAAAACTGCTAAACATAAAAAAAGCGCAATAGAAGAGCCACCATGTCAAACCTAAAGGAGCCACCATGTCGAACATTAAAGAACCACCATGTCGAACATAAAAGAGCCACCTTGTCAAACATAAAACAGCCACCATTTCGAAAATTAAAGAGCCACCATGTCAAACATTAAAGAGCCACTATGTCAAACATAGAAGAGCCACCATGTAAAGCATATACGTGACTCCATGCCAAATATATACGTGACTCCATGTCAAACACATACGTGACTCCATGTTAAACACATACGTGACTCCATGTTAAACATTAAAGAGCCACGATGTCGAACATTTAAGAGCACCATGTTAAACATAAAGGAGCCACCATGTCGAACATTAAAGAGCCACCATTTCGAACATAAAAGAGCCGCCATGTAAAACATTAAAGAGCCACATTGTCAAACATAAAAGAGCCACCATGTAAGACATTTAAGAGCCATCATGTGAAACATTTAAGAGCCACCATGTCAAACCTAAAAGAGCCACCATGTCGAACATATCAGAGCTACCATGTCAAACATTAAAGAGCCACCATGTCGAACATAAACGAGCCATTATGTCGTACATTAAAGATCCACCATGTCAAACATAGAAGAGCCAAATTTCAAACATAGAAGAGCCACCATGTCAGATATTAAAAAGCCACCGTATCAAACATAAAAGAGTTACCATGTAGAACAAAAAAGAGCCACCATGTCGAACATAAAAGAGCCAACATGTCAAACCTAAACGAGCCACCATGTCTAATATTTAAGAGGCACCATGCAAAACATATAAGTGACTTTATGTCAAACATTAAAGAGCCACCATGTCAAGCATAAAAGAGCCACCATGTCAAACATAAAAGAGCCACCATGTCGAACATTAAAGAGCCACCATGTCAAGCATAAAAGAGCCAACATGTCAAACATTAAAGAGCCATGTCAAACACTAAAGAGCCACCATGTCGAACATAAACGAGCCACCATGTCAAACATTAAAGAGCCACCATGTCAGATATTAAAGAGCCACTATGTCAAACATTAAAGAGCCACCATGTCAAACATTAAAGAGCCACCATGTCGAAAATTAAAAGCCACCATGTCAAACATTAAAGAGCCACCATATCGAACATTAAAAGCCACCATGTCAAACATTAAAGAGCCACCATGTCAAACATTAAAGAGCCACCATGTCAAACATATACGTGACTCACTGTCTAACATTAAAGAGCCACCATGTCGAACATTAAAAGCCACCATGTCAAACATTAAAGAGCCACCATATCGAACACTAAAGAGCCACCATGTCAAACATATATGTGACTCCATGTCAAATATATACGTGACTCCATGTCACACACAAAAGAGCCACCATGTAAAACATATACATATGACTACATAACAAACATTAAACAGCCACCATGTCGAACATTAAAGAGCCATCATGTCAAACATAAAAGAGCCACCATGTCAAACATTAAAGAGCCACCATGTCAAACATTAAAGAGCCACTATGTCAAACATAGAAGAGCCACCATGTAAAGCATATACGTGACTCCATGCCAAATATATACGTGACTCCATGTCAAACACATACGTGACTCCATGTTAAACACTAAAGAGCCACCATGTCAAACATTAAAGAGCCACGATGTCGAACATTTAAGAGCACCATGTTAAACATAAAGGAGCCACCATGTCGAACATTAAAGAGCCACCATTTCGAACATAAAAGAGCCGCCATGTAAAACATTAAAGAGCCACATTGTCAAACATAAAAGAGCCACCATGTAAGACATTTAAGAGCCATCATGTGAAACATTTAAGAGCCACCATGTCAAACCTAAAAGAGCCACCATGTCGAACATATCAGAGCTACCATGTCAAACATTAAAGAGCCACCATGTCGAACATAAACGAGCCATTATGTCGTACATTAAAGATCCACCATGTCAAACATAGAAGAGCCAAATTTCAAACATAGAAGAGCCACCATGTCAGATATTAAAAAGCCACCGTATCAAACATAAAAGAGTTACCATGTAGAAAAAAAAAGAGCCACCATGTCGAACATAAAAGAGCCAACATGTCAAACCTAAACGAGCCACCATGTCTAATATTTAAGAGGCACCATGCAAAACATATAAGTGACTTTATGTCAAACATTAAAGAGCCACCATGTCAAGCATAAAAGAGCCACCATGTCAAACATAAAAGAGCCACCATGTCGAACATTAAAGAGCCACCATGTCAAGCATAAAAGAGCCAACATGTCAAACATTAAAGAGCCATGTCAAACACTAAAGAGCCACCATGTCGAACATAAACGAGCCACCATGTCAAACACTAAAGAGCCACCATGTCAAACATAAACGAGCCACCATGTCAAACATTAAAGAGCCACCATGTCAGATATTAAAGAGCCACTATGTCAAACATTAAAGAGCCACCATGTCAAACATTAAAGAGCCACCATGTCGAACATTAAAAGCCACCATGTCAAACATTAAAGAGCCACCATATCGAACACTAAAGAGCCACCATGTCAAACATATATGTGACTCCATGTCAAATATATACGTGACTCCATGTCACACACAAAAGAGCCACCATGTAAAACATGTACATATAACTACATAACAAACATTAAACAGCCACCATGTCGAACATTAAAGAGCCATCATGTCAAACATAAAAGAGCCACCATGTCAAACATTAAAGAGCCACCATGTCAAACATTAAAGAGCCACTATGTCAAACATAGAAGAGCCACCATGTAAAGCATATACGTGACTCCATGCCAAATATATACGTGACTCCATGTCAAACACATACGTGACTCCATGTTAAACACTAAAGAGCCACCATGTCAAACATTAAAGAGCCACCATGTCAAACATATACGTGACTCACTGTCTAACATTAAAGCGCCACCATGTCGAACATTAAAAGCCACCATGTCAAACATTAAAGAGCCACCATATCGAACACTAAAGAGCCACCATGTTAAACATATATGTGACTCCATGTCAAATATATACGTGACTCCATGTCACACATAAAGAGCCACCATGTAAAACATATACATATGACTACATAACAAACAATTTACAGCCACCATGTCGAACATTAAAGAGCCATCATGTCAAACATAAAAGAGCCACCATGTCAAACATTAAAGAGCCACCATGTCAAACATTAAAGAGCCACTATGTCAAACATAGAAGAGCCACCATGTAAAGCATATACGTGACTCCATGCCAAATATATACGTGACTCCATGTCAAACACATACGTGACTCCATGTTAAACACTAAAGAGCCACCATGTCAAACATTAAAGAGCCACTATGTCAAACATAGAAGAGCCACCATGTAAAGCATATACGTGACTCCATGCCAAATATATACGTGACTCCATGTCAAACACATACGTGACTCCATGTTAAACACATACGTGACTCCATGTTAAACACTAAAGAGCCACCATGTCAAACATTAAAGAGCCACGATGTCGAACATTTAAGAGCACCATGTTAAACATAAAGGAGCCACAATGTCGAACATTAAAGAGCCACCATTTCAAGCATAAAAGAGCCACTATGTCAAACAATAAAGAGCCACCATGTTGAACATTTAAGAGCCACAATGTAGAACATTAAAGAGCCACAATGTAGAACATTAAAGAACCACCATGTAAAACATTAAAGAGCCACCATGTCAAACATTAAAGAGCAACAATGTAGAAAATTAAAGAGCCACAATGTAGAACATTAAATAGCCACAATGTCGAGCATTAAAGAGACACCATGTCAAACATTAAAAAGCCACCATGTCAAACAATAAAGAGCCACCATGTTGAACATTAAAGAGCCACCATGTCAAACATTAAAGAGCCAGCATGTCGAACATTAAAGAGCCACCATGTCGAACATTAAAGAGCCACTATGTCAAACATAGAAGAGCCACCATGTAAAGCATATACGTGACTCCATGCCAAATATATACGTGACTCCATGTCAAACACATACGTGACTCCATGTTAAACACTAAAGAGCCACCATGTCAAACATTAAAGAGCCACGATGTCGAACATTTAAGAGCACCATGTTAAACATAAAGGAGCCACCATGTCGAACATTAAAGAGCCACCATTTCGAACATAAAAGAGCCGCCATGTAAAACATTAAAGAGCCACATTGTCAAACATAAAAGAGCCACCATGTAAGACATTTAAGAGCCATCATGTGAAACATTTAAGAGCCACCATGTCAAACCTAAAAGAGCCACCATGTCGAACATATCAGAGCTACCATGTCAAACATTAAAGAGCCACCATGTCGAACATAAACGAGCCATTATGTCGTACATTAAAGATCCACCATGTCAAACATAGAAGAGCCAAATTTCAAACATAGAAGAGCCACCATGTCAGATATTAAAAAGCCACCGTATCAAACATAAAAGAGTTACCATGTAGAACAAAAAAGAGCCACCATGTCGAACATAAAAGAGCCAACATGTCAAACCTAAACGAGCCACCATGTCTAATATTTAAGAGGCACCATGCAAAACATATAAGTGACTTTATGTCAAACATTAAAGAGCCACCATGTCAAGCATAAAAGAGCCACCATGTCAAACATAAAAGAGCCACCATGTCGAACATTAAAGAGCCACCATGTCAAGCATAAAAGAGCCAACATGTCAAACATTAAAGAGCCATGTCAAACACTAAAGAGCCACCATGTCGAACATAAACGAGCCACCATGTCAAACATTAAAGAGCCACCATGTCAGATATTAAAGAGCCACTATGTCAAACATTAAAGAGCCACCATGTCAAACATTAAAGAGCCACCATGTCGAAAATTAAAAGCCACCATGTCAAACATTAAAGAGCCACCATATCGAACACTAAAGAGCCACCATATCAAACATATATGTGACTCCATGTCAAATATATACGTGACTCCATGTCACACACAAAAGAGCCACCATGTAAAACATGTACACATGACTACATAACAAACATTAAACAGCCACCATGTCGAACATTAAAGAGCCATCATGTCAAACATAAAAGAGCCACCATGTCAAACATTAAAGAGCCACCATGTCAAACATTAAAGAGCCACTATGTCAAACATAGAAGAGCCACCATGTAAAGCATATACGTGACTCCATGCCAAATATATACGTGACTCCATGTCAAACACATACGTGACTCCATGTTAAACACTAAAGAGCCACCATGTCAAACATTAAAGAGCCACCATGTCAAACATATACGTGACTCACTGTCTAACATTAAAGAGCCACCATGTCGAACATTACAAGCCACCATGTCAAACATTAAAGAGCCACCATATCGAACACTAAAGAGCCACCATGTTAAACATATATGTGACTCCATGTCAAATATATACGTGACTCCATGTCACACACAAAAGAGCCACCATGTAAAACATATACATATGACTACATAACAAACATTAAACAGCCACCATGTCGAACATTAAAGAGCCATCATGTCAAACATAAAAGAGCCACCATGTCGAACATTAAAGAGCCACCATGTCAAACATTAAAGAGCCACTATGTCAAACATAGAAGAGCCACCATGTAAAGCATATACGTGACTCCATGCCAAATATATACGTGACTCCATGTCAAACACATACGTGACTCCATGTTAAACACTAAAGAGCCACCATGTCAAACAATAAAGAGCCACTATGTCAAACATAGAAGAGCCACCATGTAAAGCATATACGTGACTCCATGCCAAATATATACGTGACTCCATGTCAAACACATACGTGACTCCATGTTAAACACATACGTGACTCCATGTTAAACACTAAAGAGCCACCATGTCAAACATTAAAGAGCCACGATGTCGAACATTTAAGAGCACCATGTTAAACATAAAGGAGCCACCATGTCGAACATTAAAGAGCCACCATTTCAAGCATAAAAGAGCCACTATGTCAAACAATAAAGAGCCACCATGTTGAACATTTAAGAGCCACAATGTAGATCATTAAAGAGCCACAATGTAGAACATTAAAGAACCACCATGTAAAACATTAAAGAGCCACCATGTCAAACATTAAAGAGCAACAATGTAGAAAATTAAAGAGCCACAATTTAGAACATTAAATAGCCACAATGTCGAGCATTAAAGAGACACCATGTCAAACATTAAAAAGCCACCATGTCAAACAATAAAGAGCCACCATGTTGAACATTAAAGAGCCACCATGTCAAACATTAAAGAGCCATTATGTCGAACATTAAAGAGCCACCATGTCGAACATTAACGAGCCACGATGTCAAACATAAAAGAGCTACCAAGTTAGACATAGAAGAGCCACCATGTGAAACATATATGTGACTCCATGTCAAACATTAAAGAGCCACCGTTTCTAACATTAAGGAGCCACCATGACAAACATAAAACTGGCACGATGTCAAACATTAAAGAGCCACCATGTAGAACATTAAAGAGTCACCATGCCAAACATTAAAAAGCCACCAATTCAAACGTAAAATAGTCACCATTTCAAACACAGGAGAGACATTTTCAAACGTAATAAGAAGCGTCATGCCAATCATAAAGGAGCCCCTAGAAAGCTAAAAGGAAATGTTGCACTATATACTTTTTGTCTGGTGGATGCTTGCTATTTAAGGATAGATACTTGCTATCTGGGGGTTCTTTCTATCTGGGGTGCTTGCTATCTGAGTGATGCTTGCTATCTGGGGGTGCTTGCTATCTGGGGGTGCTTGCTATCTGGGAGTGCTTGCTATCTGGGGGTGCTTGCTATCTGGGGGTGCTTGCTATCTGGGGGTGCTTGCTATCTGGGGGTGCTTGCTATCTGGGAGGAGGGGGGATGCTTGCTGTCTTGGGATGTTTTCTTTTTGAATTGCGCTTCATTTGAGCAGTTGTTCTGTTGTCTTTGTGAAGACTCTATTTGGCGGTTTTTTTTACTTGTAGAGAACAGAAGTTCTATCCAGATGTCCCCCATCGGGGGGCAAAGATTGCTAGTCCTATATACTAAAAATGAAATGTCTGTGTGTATGTGTGAGATAGATTCCAGAAAAAACGGCTCAACCGATTTTCTTCAAACTTGCACCATTCGATCAGAAATTTTCCTGGGACGGTACATGCATCCTGGCTAAGAAATTGCTCAATGTTAAAGCATTAAATATTCGAAAAACATGCTTTTTTGCAAAGGTCAAGCAGAACTTTCGACCTGAAATGCATTGTAAGAATGCTAGAGAAAAAACTGACTGGCTGAATTCCGATTGTGATAAAGATTGCATCACAACAAGTTGAAAACAGTGTCGAAGAAAAGCACACAAGACTTGATTGAGATTGCATAACCATATTGTATTTATTTATTGTCCGTGTACTGGGCTCGCAGTGTTAAAAAAACAATATGGAAGCATAGCATCAGAGTCGATTGAAATTGTGTAACCATAATGCTAACTTAAATTGAAATTGAAATTGATGCTTGCTGACTGAGAAATTGATTATGTCATAAATTTTACTCTAACTGACATGGTGAAAGAATTGAATTATAAGAGCCACAGTGTAATTGACAAGAGATAGCCCATTCGATCAGAAATTTCCTCTTACGGTACATGTATCAATGCTAAAGGGATTAAATATTCGAAAAACATGCTTTTGCAAACTGAGAAATTAATAATTTCGTAACTGCTTCATGTGACTTCTACTTTAACCCAGTGAAAGTGAATATTGAATGCGCCACCTATGCACCCAATAAATTATAATTCACCTTGGCTAGAATCGCTTCTAAGTAAAGGCATCCATAATAACATACACTAACACTGTACACTGCACACTGACACTGACAATAATACGAGCGTAAAAGGATAACAAACCAAATTCTAAATTATTCACCCGCAAACCCCCAAAACAGAGAGAAATAATATATTTCTTATATCGATTCAAATCAGAATGCAACATTGCTACACAAATGGACTGAGCCTTTTCTGAAACAGATATTTAAATTAATTAAACTAGGCTAGGCTAAAAAAGTCTTGACCAATTAGCATAGGGTGTTGGGGAGAGAACTTAGGCTTAGTGTACACAATGTACACAATGTACATATTTAACAGTGTACTCGTACAAGAGGGTGGTCTAGCTTTTTGGGGTGGTGTGGTTCGCTGAGTTTAAAAAGCGTGTCAATGCATGTAGTTCTCAATCTTTCTCTTTTCTCGTGCAAATTGCCTTAATAATTTTTACTTTTCATTATCACTCTGAATTATTATTTTTAAATACAAATTGCAAAATGACTCGACGTGGCACCAGCGCTTTGAAGAAGAGCAGAGATGCCAAGAAGAAGCGTCAGCAAGAGAGTGCCGTTCAGCGAGAAGAGCGTCTGGCTGGACACCGGCAGCAGGAGGCTGAGCGAAGGGCAACTGAAACTGAGTCTCAGCGAGAAGAGCGTCTGACAAGACTCCGGCAGGAGAATGCTGAGCGAAGGGCAACTGAAACTGAGGCTAAGCGGGAAGAGCGTCTGGCTGGACACCGGCAGCAGGAGGCTGAGCGAAGGGCAACTGAAACTGAGGCTCAGCGAGAAGAGCGTAGATCTGGAGACAGAACTCGTGCGGAGAAGCGACGCGCTTCAGAAACCGAAGAGCAACGAAGAGCTCGAGTGGAAGCCGAGCAAATTCGCCGTCGAGGAGTGTCGGCTGGCAGGTAGGATGACATTTTAATTGGAGCTATATATTTTATAGCTATATAAAATCCAAGTGCCCATTGTGCCTAATTCGGGGTATTTTCTATCTTAGCTGATGTTTTTTTGGTACTTGGGCATATAATTAAAAACTGGAATCTGTTTCGTGCATTTTTTCTCATCTTTTCAAGTCGATTGCTTTCCAAGAGTTTTATTTAAGAGATCAGTATAGAGTAGCATAAAATTTATTCGTCACTACTTTAATTACCGGCAAATGAAGTTGTGTATAATTTTTTTCCTATATTCCAGGTTTGATAGTAGTGAGTTGGCCACACCGTCTGTGGTACCTTTTGATGCGTTGCGCATAATTCGCATTCCTGGTGATGGGAACTGTTTTTTTCATGCAGTCTGTGATCAGTTGCAGGGCACTCCACTTGAGACCGATGCGGCATCTTTAAGACACGAGCTGACGAGCCGTGTAGTGCAGATTATGCCAGAATTGATTGAACAAGGCTTTGTTTTGCCAGAAAATGCTGATTTCATTGTTGATTCCTCTTTTTCTGAAGGCACATATGTGCCTGATGAAGTTGTTCCGCTTTTAAGCCGTTGTTTTAATGTTGATCTGGTGATTTATCAAGAAACGGCACTGTACTGCAGTACTGTATGTCCCCTTTGCAGCCACCGATTGCAATCGTCCGAATTCTTTTGCGTCATGAGCATTATGAGTCATTGCGATTTGCTAATCCGATTCCAGTTTCTGAGCCCATTGTAGATGCAGAGGAGCCAAGATTAACTCAGCAGAGTGCAGGTCATTTTGGCGCAAGACCTGCTCAAGAGAGGTAGGTCATTGGTGTGACTGGTCATCATAATTTATTTGTCATCGAACTCAAGTTGTTTTATTCCAATAAATTTTTTTGTAAACTGAAAGATTAACTGGGAAAACTGTTTGCCATTAATCCTTCCTAATCCTAATCCTTCCAATCACAGGCCAGAACGGATTATCAGGCCTGAAGCGCCAGCCCATAACTGTGGCCCAATGGACAGAGCATGCGACCAATGCGGTGCATTACTTTGGTGCTCTGAGACGAGGAATTTCTGCTGCGCCAAAGGCAAGGTAAAGCTGCCCAGCCGCACCGTGCCTCAAGTGCTGGCGGATCTGTACCTGGGGCGGCACAGACTGAGTGCCGAGTTCCTGACCAACATTCGGAGTTACAACTCGGCGCTGCACCTGACATCGCTGGGTGCCAAACTGCGGTTGGTGCCAGGCTGGTGTCCCAGCTTCATCATCAGCGGCCAGTTGCATCACAACACGGCGCCGCTGTTTGCAGAGGATTCAGCTGAGCCCCATGGCTGGCAGGTGTATTTCAATGATCGCGAACTTGAAAGCCGCCAGAGTCTCAGCCAGAAGGTGAAGCCGGAGCTACTGGAGCTATTGCAGACGCTGCTTCACGAGTGCAACGGCTATGTCCGCAGCCTGAGGGCAGTCGCTCATCGAATCAGTCAAGATCCGGAGTTGGGAGATGCGCGAATCGTGATTCACCCTGACCGTCGACCATCTGGGGAACACATTCGGTATGTCTGCAAGACATTCTAATAAGATATTTTGCGTAATAAATTATCCAATTTGTACAAACTCAGTATCCCACAAACTCCGTTCAAAATAAGGCGCTACAACTTGCCTACGGCGAACGAGGTCGGTATCCTGATTGTGGAGGACAATGAGAACACACCGGCCAGTCGGGACGTGGTGATTCAACTGCGTGGAGGCGGTTCCCAGAGAATCAGCGAGACGCACCGCTCATACGACCCGCTGGAGTATGTGCTGCTGTTCCCGAATGGCGAAGATGGCTGGCACCCGGAGTTGCTGATGAGTAATGGCAAGAAATTGACGCCCATGAAATACTATGCGAGCGAAATCATGGTGCGAGCGGGCCAGTTCAGTGTGCTGCACTATGGCCGAAGATTATTTCAGCAGTACTTGGTGGACATGTGTGCCAAGATTGAGGCAGAGAGGCTGCTGTATTTGCGGACCCATCAGCAGGACCTGCGCAGCGAGACGTACAGCGGTCTGCGGGACGCTCTGTTTGCAGCTGATGGCAGGTCTACCGACAGAGATCCGAGTGACATAGGCAAGCCCGCGCATGTGCTTCTGTCTTCGAGCTTCGTTGGCGGGCCAAGGTACCTGATGGAGAGGCTACAGGACGCTATGACCTATGTTCACAAGTTCGGTAAGCCGGACCTGTTTGTCACCGCAACGTGCAATCCGAAATGGCCGGAGATCAGCGCTCAGCTTCTGCCTGGACAGCGGGCAGAAGACCGGCCCGACATTGTTAGCCGAGTCTTTGAAATGAAGAAGAAAGCTCTGCTGGCCCAGTTGACCAAGCGCTATGGGAAAGAGGCCGCTCACGTTTGCTCACTGGAGTACCAGAAGCGTGGTGAGTAAAAATTCTGACTTGCAAGAATCAAAGTTTTAAGATTTATTGAAATTTAGATTTACAAAGGTTTTGTGATATTTTTTAATACTTTTTTTGACGCTCCAGGTCTTCCTCATGTGCACTTTCTGCTGTGGCTCGTGAGCGGTCAGCGAGTGACTCCGGACCGATACGATGACATCGTGTCTGCCGAGATTCCGGACCCAGAGCAGCAGCCTGTGCTGTATGAGCTGGTGAAGACGCACATGATCCATGGCCCCTGCGGCAAGGAGAATCCGGCGTGTCCTTGCATGGAGAATGGCGAATGCAGCAAGGGCTTTCCGAAAGAGTTCCAGCAGGTGACGCTGACCAGCGATACTGGCTACCCACTGTACCGCAGACTATCGCCTGAGATGGGCGGATTTACAGTGGACAAACTGTTCAAAGGCCGGAGCATTCGCATGGACAACAGGGAAGTTCAAACGCTAATATATTGCTTAGTTGTGCATTGCAGCTTTTGTTTCTGAAAGTTAATGATATTATTTTTTCATTAAAACAGGTGGGTCGTTCCGTACAGCCCTGACCTGTTGCTCCAGTTTGCGTGCCACTTGAACGTCGAAGTTTGCGCCACTGTGAAGTCGGTCAAGTACGTGATCAAGTACCTGTTAAAGGGTGGCGACATGGCGACGTTCAAAGTCGATGCCAATAGGAATTCTACTGAACCGAGAGAGCAGGCAGTGGGTAACCAGCAGCCGACGCAAACGACACGAAATGAGCCGCGGCGTGATGAGATTAAGGAGTACCTGTCCGCGCGCTACATTGGTCCAATGGAAGCCGTGAATACCATCTTGGGCTTTGAAGTAATTCGCATTCTAATTATTATTGGCTCATTTTAACCAGAGCTGTGAAACCTCGTCATAGTATAAATTGAATTTCCATCGAAACTTAAAGGCTGTATATTTTCCTTTCACTTTCTGATCAGGTGCACAACAGGTTTCCGGCGGTCATCCGACTCTGCGTTCACAAGTCGGAAGAGCAGCTCGTGTATTTCAACGAGGGGACCGCAAGAGCAAAAGCGAGAACGCCGAAGGATTCGACTTTGACGGCATTTTTCAAGCTGTGCCGTATTGACGAATTTGCTGGGTCCTTGCTCTACACGGAGGTGCCGTCCTACTTCGTGTGGCACTCCAGCGAAAGAGAGTGGCGGCGGGCCAAGCAGGGTGTGCGAGTCGATGGCCATCCGGGTGTAGTGCGGAACAAAAACGTTGCACGCATGTACACGGTGAGTCCAAGAGCAGGTGATTTATTTTATGTTCGAATGCTCCTTTTGAATGTTAGGGGACCGACTAGCTTCGAGGCGCTGCAGACCGTGGACGGCGTTGTGCATCCGAGCGCCAAGGCTGCTTGCATGGCCCTTGGCCTGCTGCAGCGAGATGATCACTGGCGGCGGTGTCTAGCTGAGGCCGTTCAGTCAAGAATGCCAAGAGCCCTGAGACATCTTCTGGCCGTAATTCTCATATGGGGTGAGCCTGAGGATGGCAGCGACCTCTGGTGCAGTTTTGCCGAGGATCTCAGCGAGGACCTGCGGTTTCACCACCGAGACTTGAGCACCGAGGAGATTACTGACCTGGCGCTGCGTGAGCTTCAGAGCATGCTGATCTCCATGGGCGGGAGAAGCCTGCCAGAGTACGGCCTGCCTGCGGCCTCCGTGACACCTCAAGATGGACCAATGCAGTTTGATACGGTTGAGCAGGCACTGATTACTGAGGCGCGCTTACCAATGCTGACAGATGAGCAGAAAGCGGTGTACGAGTCCGTGACTCAGAATCTTGTGGACGGCACCAGCGGCTTGCACTTCCTGGACGCACCTGCTGGCACTGGCAAGACCTTCCTGCTAGAGGTTCTGCTAGCCTTCGTGCGCAGCCGGGGTGAAGTCGCCCTCGCCGTTGCGGCTTCTGGAATCGCAGCGACTCTTTTGCCAGGTGGACAGACGGCGCATTCAACGTGAGTAATTTATTGTTAATATTTCAAAAAGCAGTTGTAAATATTTCGTGTGCTGTAAATATGTTCGGCATGCTGAAACTATTTGTCTATGCCAGGTTCAAGATACCAATTCGGGCGATCCGTTCGAGCAAAGACGTGTGCGCTGTTGGAGCGCAGTCCAAACAGGCCGCTGTATTTCGGACAGTGCATCTAATTGTCTGGGACGAGATTTCTATGACAAACCGGAAGGATTTGGAGGCCGTCGACCGGTGCTTGCGAGACTGAAAATGGGGTGAGCAATAATTTTCCTTATGCAAAAGGCTAGAAAGTATATTCATTTATTTTTAAGGAAAAATAGAATAATTATTTCCCCATATCTCTAAAGTGGTAGCTCTCATTCCTAAAAGAATCGCAGGAAACTTATTGCCCCAACCTCATTTCTAACGAAGCGTAGATATTGCAATGGCAGTGAGTACGAGCTAATAGCTGATGAACTTAATGTTGAAGCTCAATTAGGCTTATTTTATTCATTGTATTAATTTTTACAGTCATTTTACAGTTAATTTGTATTTTAAGGCAATTTCATATTAGCCGAAAGTAACTTTTGAAACAAACCTTCTTTTGCACTGCTTTGAATGAATTAAGTCTTTGATGAGCAGTTAATTTGTCTTTTATTTTTCACCTGAAATTTCATTATAATTCGAATACTAACTTTACCTATTTTATATCGCAAATTTATGCAAAAGACGAAACAATTTTGTTTTTAGTTTTCCAAGGTGTGCAAAAACTTAACATTTAGAGTGAATTTTTACGCAAACTACGATTGACAGTCTTTTTTCAAAAATCCAAAATATCTCAAGTCACCTGTAACAACTGTGGACTGTAAGCTCATAAAAAACGATTTGCATCAACTTGCGACGGGGCCTTCGTCTTCCATATATTGAAAGTTGAATAATATACGAAACTCGCAAGATGTCAATTTTAACTAAGGCGAAGGCCCTGAATGAAGCTTTTGTCTTACTTCATTTCTTAATCTTTGGCGAAACAATAAATACGAATAGACTGAGGCAAAGCGCAAAGGCTAAGGAAATAGAGCCGAACAGAAAATTTTAGCGCGAAAGAAAGAGACCAATAAAAATATGAGATCGAGAGATCTAACTTAAAATTAGAGTTAGATGGGAGTATTGCTGAGAAAATATTTTTGCAAAAGCTGAGTCAAGGAGTAATGCAAAATTGCAGAAAATGAAAATTGCAAACTTCAGAAAGGTCAAAGGATTCATTTAAGGCGCTTATTTTGGCGTCGCCGGCAGACACTCATTTTGGTACCACAGAAACTCATTTTGGCACCGCAGACACTCGTTTTGGCGCCGCAGGCAGACACTTATTTTGGCACCGCAGGCGGACACTCATTTTGGCACCACAGAAACTCATGTTGGCACCGCAGACACTTATTTTGGCGCCTCAGACACTCATTTTGGCACCACAGAAACTCATGTTGGCACCGCAGACACTTATTTTGGCGCCTCAGACACTCATTTTTGCACCGCAGGCACTCATTTTAGCCCCGCAGGCACTCATTTAGGCGCCGCAGGCACTCATTTTGGCGCTGGCACTCATTTTAGCGCCGCAGGCACTCATTTTAGCGCCGCAGGCACTCATTTTAGCGCCGCAGGCACTCATTTTAGCGCCGCAGGCACTCATTTTGGCGCTGGCACTCATTTTAGCGCCGCAGGCACTCATTTTAGCGCCGCAGGCACTCATTTAGGCGCCGCAGGCACTCATTTTAGCGCCGCAGGCACTCATTTAGGCGCCGCAGGCACTCATTTTAGCGCCGCAGGCACTCATTTAGGCGCTGGCACTCATTTTAGCGCCGCAGGCACTCGTTTAAGCGCAGGCACTACTTGTAGCGCCGCAGAAACTCATTTTGGTCCCACACGTACTTAGTTTTCATTATTAATGCGGCAGAATTGCAGGCACTATATTTTTCGCCGAAGGAATACTATTGATTTCAATATTGGGTCACATGGTTGGGTGGTGAGGCCGTATAGCTTTTACTAGGGAAAGATGACCCCTCTGTTGGCGACGCCCTGGATTCACAGCGAAAGCAGAGTAAATGATGATTGCAAAGCTGAGAAAGAGTTCTTGAACTGGCTGAGAAACGATAACAATAGGGAGAACCAAGAAAAAGCAAAAGTGCAAACGAAAGAGAGCCAAACTAAAAATCTGAGCGAGAAGGAGAGACGAACGGAAAATTTCCTTGAGAAAGTGAGCTTTACTGTTACATGATTTGCATAATATTACAATATTATAGTGGCTGCTTGAATATTGTTTAACTATTAAATTGGTAAATCAATAAATTACTGTACTCGTTTATTACTAAACAACACTAACTTTCGTTTTATTCTTTTCCCCTACGCTCAGCGGTTCTTACTCGTTCATTTATCTTTTTGAATTAATAAGAAGTTTCAATGCATCGTATTGCATTCGAAATTTAAAACTTGCTCTTTTTAGTATTACTTATTATTTTATTATCTAAATATTATACTGTTAAAGCCTGTATCTTAAAAATTATCTTCTTCTACTATAAACCTTTGTCCGACTGTTTAACAACAGTTGAAAAATAAAGACAAAGACAAATATTCAGAGCCTACGCCTTGGGTAAAAGTTTTCCCGGAAATCATTTTTATTTATCGAATTTAAGACGTAGGCTCCGTCGCAAATTGATGCAAATAAAAATATTCAAACTTGTCAAACTGCTAGCGAATTTTGCGTGATTATTACTTATTACTACTGTAAGTAAAAAAGGTGATATTATTCAAGCCCTTCTACAGTTACAAATTTAAAATGGATTTTTAGATCTTAAATATATCTTTAGTTGCATTTTGAGGCATAAATTTGCGAAAGTTAAAAGACAACAGCACAGAAATAGAGGTTGAGGAAAAAATGTTCTGATTGATATCTGTTCGAATTCAGTTTGAAGAAATTCAAAATTTGCGAAAGTTAAAAGACAACAGCACAGAAATAGAGGTTGAGGAAAAAATTTTCTGATTGATATCTGTTCGAATTCAGTTTGAAGAAATTCAAAAAGAAAAAATTAGTCTTCATCTTCTGCTGGTGATGTCAAAAATTCTTGATTTCGAGTGCTCGAGTCACCAGTGTACGGAGTTCTAGGTGTAGAGCCTGTGGGTACCTGCTGATTCCAGCTGTTCTGCTGAGACATGTCACTCGTGTACAGAGGCCTAGGTGTAGAGCCTGTGGGCATCTGCTGATTCCAGCTGTTCGAATCTCGTGAAAATGTTACCTGTGAAGTGGGATTCGGTTTGAAAAGTATATAATTATAACTGTCTTTGATTAAATTGAAGTGAACACTCATAAGAAGTATACAATAATAACTGCCTTTGATTAAACTAAAGTGAACAAACATTTTCGAAATAAACTAACCTCTTTGCTTCCGAAACGCAGTCTTATTCTTCGCATGTTGTTAAACTGGTGAAACATTCGTTCGGGTAGTGTAATGTCATTTCTTCATCATGTGATGCTTGCTGCTCAGGTGGTGGAATCTGTGTCGCTCGCACAGCCTCGAAATGCTGCTGGCTAGCTGTGGCGCCGTTGTACCACTCGGTTAGGTCGGAGAACTCTTGCGAATTTTCTGGCCAGTGATGCACTTCTGCTTGCGAACAGCCGAGGCTTATCATCTGGGCGTACTCTTGGACTTGAGAGCCATGAATCGCGAGAATGTCGCCGATAGACCAATTATTCACCTGCGCAGAAGAACTGGCCCAAAAAGTGCAGGACACAGAGGACCCGGACCGATCAACGATGGTAACTTTTGCTAAATCGACGAGCTTTCCGGCACCAGTTTTTACTTCCTTTGGCTTCTCAACTGCAGAAATGATGCCACGAACGTCAACTTTCCTGTCGTACGGTGAAAGTTTTTGAGTAGGGCAAATTTAGCTGAATGACTAGCAATCAGCGCCCCCCGTTGGGCAGCCAAAAAATGCATTACAAGTTTTTTAATAAACTACATGTAGCGTCTCTTTGCAATACCTCAGCAGTCCCTTGTAAGCCTTGGCATGTTAGCAATTCCCCCACAAGCCTTAGCATATCAATTCCCCCCCTTGACATCTCATCGATGCCCCCTCCCCATTAAGCCTTGAAATCTTAAAAAATCGGTCAAGCTTTTAACCCTAACCTCAGCCTAACTCTAACCGTAACCCTAGCTTAACCCTAACCCTAACCCTAAAGTAAAGCAAAGCACGAGGAAAATGTATAAAAAAAAATAAAGGCATAAAGTGCAAGATATTTACGTTTTCATTTGGCATGCAGAAATTTCCGATATCCTCCTGTAGTCCCGGGAACGCCTGTTGACCGTCTCGTTTGAAGTCATGATGGTGCCGCTTTTGTCAACTGAGACGCTCATCTCATACTCGTTTTCCGTAGTGTTGTACCTTGGGTCAGCCTTTTTGATCCAGCCTCCAGAAATGCGCACTGTCTCGACCGTTTGGCACATTTCCAGCAATGACTTCAGGTCCTTGCCAAAAACGCTCACTCTGATGTCTGCAGTCTCGTCAGTCAAAGTGAAGGAGAACACTTGGCCTGATCCAGCTTTGTTGTTCTCGTAGGCGTGGATTTTTGTCAGTCTCGTTATCAGACCAACGACCGGTGAATCCATCAAGCCGGGCAGAAGAGCAGAGATGCTGAATTTGACCTTCTGGGCTGGCGTAGGGTTTGATTCCATTTCTCTTCGTTACTTAAAGAATCTAAGTTAAAAGTAGATAAAAGTGATGCTTGACTTGAAACAGTTGAGGCGAAAAGTTTACTGCATTTGCAGTTTGTTTTTATTATATATTGCAGCCCTGCAGCCACCCCTTCGTACCAAAACAACTCTCAATATTTTCTCGCTGCCGTCTGATTGGTCAGCATCTCGACTTTCTGTTATAGCCTTTTTCTTACCGTCCACTCTATTCATTTTTTAGTCACCCCTGTTTGTAAATTTTAGCCACCTTTATAATTTTGGTGGCCTCTGATTGGTCCGCTGGTTTAGGCTGGGGTCGATTGGGGGCTGCAGTCAGCGCCAACCCCTCCGCTGGGTCGAACTGGATCGCTGAGACTTTTTTCATGCAATTACTTTATTTGGGCTGTTTACGCGTGCCGCGGAAAGTTATTGATTTTTTGGACTACAAGAACAAATACTAACAGATATAATAACAAATACTTTTGTTATTTTTTACAAAACAAAACTGAAACTTACACTTAAACTTAAAAGTGCATTTTGTAGCTAAATTTTCACGACAGAGGTAGAGAGACTCCAGATAAAATCAATAATGAGGTGATTAAAGTATGATGTCTCACCCTCATTGTCCACTGAAAACAAAATATAGGCTTATTAGGCTGGGCTGGGGAGTTAGGTGATTGGTTAGAAATAACTCAGGAATCAAAAGCCGACAGGGTGAGCCAATCAGTGCTAGAGATAACTAGAGATTTGGGGGTGAAAAAACAGCAAATTTGGGGTGGTGGATCAGCCAGCCATTATCTGGTTTTGGCCACTGTACACTATAGTATATATAACCAACTCTGTTCTTAACAATTTCACTATACGCCCGAACAAAATAAAAAATAAGTTTAAAAGCCCACGCCAGTCTTTTTTCCAGTACTATGAATCCGTACCTAAGTAATCCCTACCTAAGTTATCCCAATCCCTATCCGTATCCCTATCCCTATCCCTATCCCTATCCATTTCCTGGTGTATTTTATCCCCCCCCATCTACTGGGATGCCCTATCCCAACCCATACCCACCCCCCATTCTCCCACCGGCACCCTGGCCGATGCAGCAACAGCAGCAACAGCAAGAGGAGCAGCAACAACAACAGCAGCAACAACAACTGCAACAACAACAACAGCAACAACAACAATCGCAACAGCAACAGCAACAGCAGCAGCATCAACTGCAGCTGTTCTCGCGCTCGGCGAGAACTCGATTTGTGAGAGACGAAATGCGCGCACGTAAGTTAATTGTATTACGAGTTTGTTTAGAGGGGTAGTTTTGACTAAATCAGTTTTCGTTTGACCACTCATTTCGTGTGAAGTGAATATACGTCAAAACTAATATTGACAAATCTAATCGCTTTCTTTTCACAGTTGGACTCTGCAGATTCTGCCTGCGGCGCGGCCACATCGCGGCAGAATGCAGAGACCTACCTCGCCGCCGCAGCCGCAGCCGCAGCCGCAGCCGCAGCACTGTCGTTGAAGAATGAATCATTTTTTTAATTTCTGTGCTGTTAACTATTTGACTATTTGTATTTTGACTATTTATAACTATTTGTGCTGTTAACTAGGTTAAGTATTTGATTAAGTAAAAAATTGATTAAAAAATAAATAAAAATTTGATTAAGTGATTAAGTAAGTTAAACTACGACTAAAATGCTTAGTTAGAAGCACCAGGCAAATTTAAGTAAAGTAGCTAATCATTTTTGCTGCAAAGAGGCTCTTTGTCTTATGATAAATCCGTTTTAATAACGAGTCTTTTGGTTTTTTTGGTTCGTCAAACAAAAGGAGCCACAATGTCATACATTAAAGAGGCACCATGCAAAACATAAAAGAGCCGCCATGTCAAACACTAAAGAGCCACCATGTCGTACATAAAACAGCCACCGCGTCAAACATAAACATGTCAAAACAGATAATTAAATATAATAAATCACAAAAATAATTAAATGTATATAAATTGTGCAATGGGCTATCTTGTTGGTAAGCCTTTTGCAAGAACATCATACAAGGCATGTGTGCAAAGAAATATTGTGCTAAATTTCGGAGTTGTCTTGTTGGTGAATGTAATTTAACGAAATTCACTCTTCATTTCGGCCTTCGTTCACAAGAATTCTATTTATTTATTGGCCAAAACTGCCGAAATTTACTTTTTGTTTCTCATGCATTTTTTGTGTTAATAGTTTATTCTGATTCGGACACTACTAATAAGTAATAACTTTGGAAGTCACTTTTATTGGTATTGGCAGGAATGGACTGCGATAGCTTAATTATCGCATAAAGACTTTAAATTTTGGTGTATGTATTTTTTATGGAAAATATAATCTATAAGTAGACTAATCAATCAAATAAGGACAGAGAAAATGGACGAATTCAACATTTTGGTGGTACTGTTTAACAATGTATTAGTAAAGCAGCATAGTTGATATGAGTATGTATTCAATAAAGTCAAATTGAGCTGTTGAATGGATAATATTCCCATAAAAATACACCAATTAATATTCTTTTGCTGCTGCACATTTTTGAAATTATAAAACCAATAAAAGATAACAGTCAACAGTGAGAAATAATCGAGGCCCTTTTAAGTCCTTCATTACTGATATCAGTTTTCGTACGATTTGCAGTCACCACTGAATTTAGCTACTAGGCTTATCAATTATTAAATTGACTTAAAATGGAGATTTGATATGTAAAGTGAAAGACACTTTGAAGATTTTTATGTATATGTATTAAATCAAGATTCAAGAAGCAACATCTATTTGTTCTTGCCATTGTAACTTTTCATAAAATCTGTTTTAAGGACCACTGCAGTGGTCCTTAAAACAGATAAAACAGGCGTAATATTGTTCGTTTTAGTACGCGTCATGCAGTTTATTCTGTATGTATGGTCATAGTAGGGCATTATTATAAAAACAACAATTTTCGGCTCAAATTAATTTCAGTGCGAGTTGTCATCAACCAATGTGTATGTAAAAAATGACTAATCTCTAGGTTACTGTTTAAAAATGCCTTAACTTATCATTTTTATTTCTTCACAGATAAACCTTACTTTCTGTGTGGCAAGTCTATTTATCTTTGTTTAAATACTAATACTGCATTCTTACGGATGTTACATTGCTTTGTACAAATGTGCATGAAATGTGTAATTTTTATGCTATATAATTCTAATAAAAATCACAAAGAGATAATAGCAACCAAGAATCGCAGAGATAATAGCAATACTTTTGTGAGTACAAACGATATTTAATATGTAACAATAGGAAAATTTAGGAAAACCGTTTCAATTTGTCCCTTGCTTATTCGGCTTATTCTTGCTATCTGGGGATGCTTGCTATCTGGGGGATGCTTGCTATTCGGGGGATGCTTGCAATCTGGGGGATGCTTGCTATGTGGGGGATGCTTGCTGTCTTGCGATGATTTCTTTTTGCATTGCACTTCTTTGAGTATTTTGTCTGTTTTCTTTGTGAAGGCTATATTTCGCTATCTTTTGATACTTGTAGAGAACAGAGATTCTATACAGATGTCCCCCAACGGGGGCGAAGATTGCTAGTCCTATATACTAAAAATGAAAATCTTGCTTGTTGTACGCAATCGATTAGAGAAAAAATGGCTGGACCGATTTTCTTCGAACTTGCACTATTCGATCAGAAATTTTCCCGTGACGCGTACATGCATCTTGGCTAAGAAATTGCTCCATGTTAAAGCGATTAAATATTCGAAAAACATGCTTTTTTGCAAAGGTCAAGCAAACTTTTCGACTTGAAATGCATTGTAATAATGCTAG
>NIVC01003988.1:31792-66199 GCA_002269645.1 Macrostomum lignano | reverse complement strand
TCCTCAAATCACAGAGGTCCTTAAATCACAGAGGTCCTCAAATCACAGAGGTCCTCAAATCACAGAGGCTCCTTTAATCACAGAGGTCCTCAAATCACAGAGGTCCTCAAATCACAGAGGTCCTTTAATCACAGAGGTCCTCAAATCACAGAGGTCCTCAAATCACAGAGGTCCTTAAATCACAGAGGTCCTCAAATCACAGAGGTCCTTTAATCACAGAGGTCCTCAAATCACAGAGGTCCTTTAATCACAGAGGTCCTCAAATCACAGAGGTCCTCAAATCACAGAGTTCTTCAAATCACAGAGGTCCTTAATTCACACAGGTCCTCAAATCACACAGAGTGGTCCTCAAATCACACAAAGTGGTCCTCAAATCACACTAAAGGTGGTCCTCAAATCACACAGGTATTCATATCACCATGAGATTTGCATACCAGTGAAAGCTAGTAAAAAGCTTCCAGCTTACTTAAAGTAGCATTTCAAAGTTGCTCTAGGCATTGTTTATATTATTTAATTTAACTGTGTTGTCGCTTGTCGTTTCTCCAACTATTATATATAATTTCGCTCGCAATCAAAATGTGTACGATTTTGATGTTGAGTATTGAGAAAATTTGTTAGCATGTACAGATCATATCTAACGCTAAAGTAGTTAAAGTTTTCCACATTTGCGTTCATGTCGCGTGTTCGTTAATTTTTTATCGAAATTTCACTCTTGAATATTGCAATTTCCATTATTTTGTTATACTACTTGTTCTCCTCATACTACTTGTTCTGTTTAACAACTACAAATTCTGCTGCGCTTCGTTGCTGGTGTTGCTCTGTCTGTTGTCTCTGAGCACAGCTAATTAAACTGGTGTCCACACGGCTATTGAAGTATCTCGCTGTCCTTGATTTTCATTTCTTTACTCGTACTGAAATTAAAAATCCTTTTTGTTTATGTGTTTAGGATTTAATTATCCGATGTTTTCCACAATCTACCGATTCACTCAACAATCTACCGATTCACTCCGCAATCTACCGATTCACTCCGCAATCTACCGATTCACTCCCCAATCTACCGATTCACTCCACAATCTACCGATTCACTCCACAATCTACCGATTCACTCCACAATCTACCGATTCACTCCGCAATCTACCGATTCACTCCCCAATCTACCGATTCACTCAACAATCTACCGATTCACTCCCCAATCTACCGATTCACTCCCAATCTACCGATTCACTCCACAATCTACCGATTCACTCCCAATCTACCGATTCACTCCACAATCTACCGATTCACTCCACAATCTACCGATTCACTCCACAATCTACCGATTCACTCCACAATCTACCGATTCACTCCACAATCTACCGATTCACTAAAAATCTACCTATTCACTCCGCAATCTACCGATTCACTCCACTATCTACCGATTCACTCCACAATCTACCGATTCACTCCACAATCTACCGAACCGATTCACTCCGCAATTAATCTACCGATTCACTCCGCAATTAATTTACCGATTCACTCCACAATCTACCTATTCACTCCGCAATCTACCGATTCACTCCACAATCTACCGATTCACTCCGCAATCTACCGATTCACTCCACAATCTACCGATTCACTCCACAATCTACCGATTCACTCCCCAATCTACCGATTCACTCCCCAATCTACCGATTCACTCCACAATCTACCGATTCACTCCGCAATCTACTGATTCACTCCACAATCTACCGATTCACTCCACAATCTACCGATTCACTTCACAATCTACCGATTCACTCCACAATCTACCGATTCACTCCCCAATCTACGATTCACTCCCCAATCTACCGATTCACTCCGCAATCTACCGATTCACTCCGCAATCTACCGATTCACTCCGCAATTAATCTACCGATTCACTCCGCAATCTACCGATTCACTCCCCAATCTACCGATTCACTCCCAATCTACCGATTCACTCCCCAATCTACCGATTCACTCCACAATCTACCGATTCACTCCCAATCTACCGATTCACTCCCCAATCTACCGATTCACTCCCAATCTACCGATTCACTCCGCAATCTACCGATTCACTCCCCAATCTACCGATTCACTCCACAATCTACCGATTCACTCCACAATCTACCGATTCACCCCAATCTACCGATTCACTCCACAATCTACCGATTCACTCCACAATCTACCGATTCACTCCACAATCTACCGATTCACTCCACAATCTACCGATTCACTCCACAATCTACCGATTCACTCCTCAATCTACCGATTCACTCCACAATCTACCGATTCAATCAACAATCTACCGATTCACTCCGCAATCTACCGATGCCTCGCTAAGCATGTCGCAGCTGTCCCGATCTCCGCTAGACCGGTCGCTGCTCCGCCCCAAGACGGACCTGCCGCTGGCCACCTTCAGCCTGCTGCTGTCCGAGATGATCAAGTACTCGAACGGCCGCTCTCGCACGGTGCAGGAGCTGCAGTCCAAGCTGGCGGACTTCGGACGCCACATCGGCAGTCGGTCGCTGGATCTGCTGTTCTTCCGCGAGCGCAATGGCCGCCGCGAGCTCCGGCTGAAGAACGCACTGTTCCTGGTGAAATCCAGTCTGTGGCGGATGCTGTTCGGCAAGGACTGCGACGACCTTGAGCAGAGCACCGACGACGAGCGAACCTTCTACTTTGTTGAGCGGGAGCCCGTCACCAACAGGTTCGTGTCCTTCAGCCAGAAGGCCGACACCAACGTGAACTGCGCCGCTTTCATCGGCGGCGTGCTGGAGGGGGCCCTGTGCTCCGCCGGCTTCCAGTGCCAGGTGGCCACGTTCTTCTCCAACGATGTCACCTATTATGAGGTGAAGTTTGAGCCCTCAGTGCTCACCAGGGACCGGTCGCTGGACTCTCGTTGATTGATTAGTCAATAAACCCATGATTGTTAAAACTAAAATTGCGACCCTGTCTCAATATTATATTGTATGCAGTATTCCATTGGCATTGTTGAGCGTCTCTGCTTGTTTGTGATATGAAATACGTGTACAATTATGGCAATAAATTCTGTACTTGTGAGCCAAAATACTCTAAGCGAGTTTGGCGTTTGTTTTCGCTTCTTTGCTACTTACAAGAAGTAGTAGAGTTAAAAAAGGATTCAGTATAATTGTTAAAAGAATTCTGATAAGCAGACTGCTGAGAGGCGGTGAAGTAGAGAGGCCTCAGAGATAAGGTACGTTTAGGAGAGGATAGGAGGAGATTAGGCTAATAGGAGGAGATTAGGCTAATAGGAGGAGATTAGGCTAATAGGAGGAGATTAAACTGAGAGGAGAGATTAGGCTGAGAGGAAAGGAGATTAGGCTGAGAGAAGTGAAGGTTAGGCTGAGAGGATATAGGCTGAGAGGAGAGAAGCTTAGGCTGAGAGGAGAGGAGATTAGGCTGAGAGGAGAGATTAGGCTGAGAGGAAATGAGATTAGGCTGAGAGGAGAGAAGCTTAGGCTGAGAGGAGAGGAGATTAGGCTGAGAGGAGAGGAGATTAGGCTGAGAGGAGTGAGGGTTAGGCTGAGAGGAGAGAAGCTTGGGCTGAGAGGAGAGGAGATTGGGCTGAGAGAAGAGGAGATTAGGCTGAGAGGAGAGGAGATTAGGCTGATAGGAGAGAAACTTTGGCTGAGAGAAGAGGAGATTAGGCTGAGAGAAAAGGAGATTGGGCTGAGAGAAGAGGAGATTAGGCTGAGAGGAGAGGAGATTAGGCTGATAGGAGAGAAACTTTGGCTGAGAGAAGAGGAGATTAGGCTGAGAGGAGAGGAGATTAAGCTGAGAAGTGTGCTCAGAGACAACCTGAAAGCTAGAGAATGCTCAGCAGTGTAAAAGTGCACACGCGGACCCCTCCTGCCTGTCGCAGCGGGCCCGCGGCCGCACTGTTATAGAGCATGTCAGACCAGCACAGCAGCAGACTGCGCCAGCTGGAGGAGGACGGCCGCAGCCTGGCGAAGCGGGCGGTGGAGCAGGACCAGGCTGGCAGCGCGGGCACGGCCAGCTTCTTCTACACCGAGGCCGCCCAGGCGCTGCTAGCCGCCAAGGAGGAGGGCTCCCAGCTGCCGAACCTGCTGGCCACTGTCAGGGATTACATCTCCCGGGCCGAGCAGCTCAAAGCTGTCAGTTCAACAGGCGCAGCCCAGGCCAAGTCGCAGGAGCAGCAGCAGCTGGACCGGGCCCGCTACCTGCTATCCGAGGCCTTGGAGGATGACGAGAGCGGCCAGGGCGCTGACGCCATCGGCAAGTACGTGCAGGCGGTGGAGGCGCTGCTGCAGCTGAGCAAGTCGGCTGAGCCTGGCCTGCGCCAGAAATGCCAGGACATGGCCAAGCAGGTGAAGTGTATACCATCAATGGGGTTAGAAAACACCTTGTACTGCCAGAGCAAGTCTTGACTTACTTCACTCAGTTGAAGGAGGCGTCGACGCGACCACGGGCAGCTGATGCTCCTCCGGAGTGCGCGGTCCCCCTCCGAAAAGTCCAGGTGGATGGTCGCTTGCCCGGTAGCCCTTAGGTAGCGGACGAGCTAATAGAAATTCTCGGGCCTGAAAGTCTTAAGTAAAGGAGTGGCATTCACAGATGAAGTGCTCCACATTCTCAACACCGAATTCCTCATTGCGGATTTTTTCACTGGAGATAACAATGCCTGGCAAAACAGCCATGGCTTGAGCTAGAGGCCCATGGTCACCGCCCTGATGTCCCTGCGGTTGAGTCCAAGCAGGGCCCTGCGGAGGGCGGAGTTCAAAGCAGTCCATGACTCAAACACTGAAGGCTTGGCTCACTAGGAGATCTCGCTTTGTGTCACCAAATGCTAGACAGCATCGTGTTTGAACAATTTCACAGGCGCTGGAGAGGGCCGAAGTGCTCAAGAAGAAGTCGGCTGCGGCCTCTGCGCCGCCTCAGCTGCCCAGCGCGCCAACGGATCTCCCTGGCGACGACGTTTTGGCCGAGCCGCCCCCGCCGCCGACCTCCTTGACGCCGCAGCCGAGGCCGACGCCGCCACCGGCGCAGCAGCGGCCACAGCCGAGCCGCACGGAGGCCTATACGAAGGCGGAGATCGCCGTGCTGCGGGCCACGTCCCGCATCAACGGGCGCAACTACCTGCCATTCATGGCCTCGGACGCGCGCGAGCAGTTCGCCTATCCGCAGCCCTTCACCGATTCCGAGGGCCTCCTGCCGCTGTCCGCCAAGCAGCAGCGCAGCTTGTCCCGTTGGGCCCGGCCAGACCAGCTGGCTCCGGAGCCCAAGATGATCCTGCTGGTGTCGCCAATGAGCATCACGCAGACCATCGTGTCCGACTGCTCATTCGTGGCCTCCATGGCCGTGGCCGCCCAGTACGAGCGCCGGTTCAAGCGCCAGCTGGTCACCAACATCATCTACCCGCAGAACAGGCGCGGCGAGCCCGTGTACAATCCCTGCGGCAAGTACATGATCAAGCTGCACCTCAACGGCGTGGCCAGGAAAGTGATCATCGACGACCAGCTGCCCGTGGCCCGGTCCGGCGAGCTTATTGGCGCCTATTCGAATAACTCGGCCGAGTTCTGGGTGTCCTTTCTAGAGAAGGCCTACATGAAGGTTGGTTTTAGCCTCATTATCTCCTCACTCTCTTATCTCGGCCTAATTATCTCGCCACTCTCTTATCTCGGCCTAATTATCTCTCCACTCTGTTATCTCGGCCTCATTATCTCTCCACTCTGTTATCTCGGTCTCATTATCTCTCCACTCTCTTATCTCGGTCTCATTATCTCTCCACTCTCTTATCTCGGTCTCATTATCTCGCCACTCTCTTATCTCGGCCTCATTATCTCCTCACTCTCTTATCTCGGTCTCATTATCTCCTCACTCCCTTATCTCGGCCTCATTATCTCTTCACTCTGTTATCTCGGTCTCATTATCTCCTCACTCTCTTATCTCGGCCCCATTATCTCTCCACTCTGTTATCTCGACCTCATTATCTCTCCACTCTGTTATCTCGGTCTCATTATCTCTTCACTCTCTTATCTCGGCCTAATCTCTCAACTCTCTTATCTCGGCCTCATTACATGTATCTCTCCGCTCTCTTATGCCGACTTCATTATCACTGGTCAAAGACTGATACTGCTGCCATCCCACAAGCAGACAATCCCCCAACTCCCCACCATCCCCAGGTGATGGGCGGCTACGACTTTCCGGGCTCGAATTCGAACATCGATTTGCACGCCCTCACGGGCTGGATCCCCGAGCGAATTCCAATTGATGAGGGCAACCCGGTGCGCTTTAAGAAGGACAAGGTGTTCACCAAGCTGCAGGACCGGTTTCACCAGGTAAACCCAGTTCAGCAGGACATCTTTTTCTGCTTTGTTTAATACAAGCGGCTGTAGACTATGATAGATTTGATATATTCAACATCATCCTACAGCGTTGTTTCAATTTCCAATTGAAATTGAACTTCCGGTTCGATGTCTAACTTAGATAGATAGATAGATAGATAGATAGATAGATAGATAGATAGATAGATAGATAGATAGATAGATAGATAGATAGATAGATAGATAGATAGATAGATAGATAGATAGATAGATAGATAGATAGATAGATAGATAGATAGATAGATAGATATAAAGATAGATAGATAGATAGATAGATAGATAGATAGATAGATAGATAGATAGATAGATAGAAAGATAGATAAAAAGATAGATAGATAGATAGATAGATAGATAGATAGATAGATAGATAGATAGATAGATAGATAGATAGATAGATAAAAAGATAGATAGATAGATAGATAGAATAGATAGATAGATATAAAGATAGATAGATAGATAGATAGATAGATAGATAGATAGATAGATAGATAGATAGATAGATAAAAGATAGATAGATAGATAGATAGATAGATAGATAGATAGATAGATAGATAGATAGATAGATAGATAGATAGATAGATAGATAGATAGATAGATAGATAGATAGATAGATAGATAGATAGATAGATAAAAAGATAGATAGATAGATAGATAGATAGATAGATAGATAGATAGATAGAAAGATAGATAGATAAAAAGATAGATAGATAGATAGATACATACATAGAATAAAGCCTACTTTCAGTAGTATATATGCTTTCTTTCGCACTGGCTTATTCTCAGGGCCACTGCCTCATCACGGCGGCCACCGGGCCAATGTCGCAGGCGGACGCCGACCGCGCTGGCCTGGTGGAGACTCACGCCTACGCTGTGCTGGACATCCGGGTGGCTGCCGGCCACCGCCTGCTCATGCTGAAGAACCCCTGGAATCACCTCAGCTGGAACGGCAACTTCTCTCGCCGGGACACGCGCAACTGGACGCCCGAACTCGAGCGCCTGTTGAACTACGACACCAAGAGCGCCCGGCTGTACGACAACGGCGTCTTCTGGATCGACTACGACAGTCTCTGCCGATTCTTTGAGGTTCTCTACGTTAGCTGGAGTCCCGACCTGTTCCCGCACACCAGCTGCCTGCACGACACCTGGCCGGCCAAGGAGGGCCCGAAGAAGGACCGGTTCTGCATCGCCGACAATCCGCAGTACCTACTGACTGTGGCTGCCCAGCGCCCCTGCCCCGTCTGGGTGCTGCTCTGCCGGCATATTGTCGATCGGCGGGACTTTGCCGATAATCAGGTGACTGCTTGTTTCATTTATCCATTGAATTAGCACTGGCGCCACAATATAGTGTAGCACTAGCGCCACAATATAGTGTAGCACTAGCGCCACAATATAGTGTAGCACTAGCGCCACAATATAGTGTAGTACTGGCGCCACAATATAGTGTAGCATTGGCGCCACAATATAGTGTAGCACTGGCGCCACAATATAGTGTAGCATTGGCGCCACAATATAGTGTAGCATTGACGCCACAATATAGTGTAGCATTGACGCCTCAATGTAGTGTAGCACTGGCGCCACAATATAGTGTAGCATTGGCGCCTCAATGTAGTGTAGCATTGCACGCCACAATTTGCTATAATCGCCGAACACCCCCGCCCGCAGGAGTACATCGCCCTAGTTGTGTACAAAGACGTCTCCGGTCGCAAGATTTTCTATCCGAGCGATCCGGCGCCTTATAAAGACGGCGCCAGGGTGAACTCGCCGCTGTACCTGGTGCAGATGGTGCAGGAGTCCGGGACCGCCAGCTACCACCTGGTGGTGTCTCAGTACGAGAAAACAATACTATTAACTATACCATTCGCGTGTACTGCACCGAGCCCTTCAAGCTGACCAAGGTGGGTGCGCGGGCCGGATCATGGACAGACAGACAGACAGACAGACAGACAGACAGACAGACAGACAGACAGACAGACAGACAGACAGACAGACAGACAGATAGACAGACAGACACAGACAGACAGACAGACAGACAGACAGACAGACAGACAGACAGACAGACAGACAGACAGACACAGACAGACAGACAAACAGTCAAACAGACAGACAGACAAACAGTCAAACAGACAGACAGACAAACAGTCAAACAGACAGACAGACACTGAAACAGGCAGACGGACAGAAATTAGACAGACACTAAGACAGACAGACAGACAGACAGACAGACAGACAGACAGACAGACAGACAGACTTCTGACTCCATTGTCTTATCCCGCCGCAGGTGCCGGATCCCTTTGTGACGGAGAAGTCTGTCTCAGGCGAGTGGAAGGGCGCCTCAGCGGGCGGCTGCGCCAACCACCCGGACAGTTACAGCCGCAACCCCTGCTACCAGGTGCGCCTTGACAACGGTTACCAGGACAACCAGCTGCTTATTGAGCTGCGCGGACCCAGAGACTATTTTACCGGATTCGATCTCACCCAGGAGAGCGGCGGCCAGCGATTCTCGTCCGGTTCGTTCCGGCAGGGCTACAGCATGCTGGAGAAGGCCCAGCTGCCCGGCGGCGTGTACAACATCGTGCCCTGCACCTTCAAGCCCGGCCAGGAGGGGCCCTTCATACTGGAGGTGTCCGCCTCCCGGCCATTCACTCTCAGCAAGGTCAGGTAGCGGGCCGGACCGTCACCTGAGTAAAAATTTCATGTTTCTCAGAAAATTCATATTTCTTCTTGGCTGATAAGTTGGTTACGCTACATATCGGTAGTTTCAGAATTCTATATACTAAAATTGTTTCTAAATTCAATCTACTTAAAAGCATATAATAACAAATTTTCCCACCTGCAAATTTGGGGTTCATCACAGCACTTAACAAATTGCTTAGTTTAAAGTTGATTGCGCTACATATCGGTAGTTTAGAAAATTAGGTTGACTCTTATATACCGTAAACAAAGTGACAAGTTGATCTGACATAAATTTAAGACCCTGAGCTTTGATCTTCAAATAAAGGCTTTGCAGTAGTTTTTCAAAGTTAATTTGCAACATATCAATAGTGAGGCCCGTTTGAATTACTTAGAATAAAAGTGTTACTGCTGTTGACTATGTACTTAACCTCCTGTTTTTAAGTTTATTTAAAATTTTTATTGGTTTGAGGATCATATAGGACACTATGAGGACACTTTTGGCAACTCAGTAATTTGCCTTGTTAACTTCGAAGTATTGTAATAATAAGTCATTAGCATCAACCAACCTATGAGTTCTGTGATGCTTTCTTCCGGGCTTATATTAACTCGCAAACAGAGAGTTATGCTGGAGCTGCGCATTGTGCGCGACTTGTGAATTGAATTTTATTTTTGCCTCTGGTGCTCGACTTATAAATATAAATAGTTTCCAGGTACCCAATTTGCTATTGATTGCCACTGTACTTTATTCAGATCTGAAATTTACTTACTAAAAGTATCATTTAAAGTACATTTGCAGCTGATTGCTATTAGATTGTGTTTGAGTTAACTCTGCTTATTTTATCTTGCTTAAGAGCCTTCTTTGATTTGTTATTCTGTGTGTGTGTGCAGATAACAAATTAATATTTAAGTTTGAATTGTAAATAAATGTGTTTAAAATATGTTCTTTAACCTAAATATTATTCTGTGACTTACTAAATACTTTCATGATCAATGTTCTTCAAATTTAGAGTATAATAACCTAGGCATGCACAGATCACAGTGCCAGTCACAGCATGCACAGATCACAGTGCCAGTCACAGCATGCACAGATCACAGTGCCAGTCACAGCACAGATCAGTGCCAGTCACAGCACAGATCAGTGCCAGTCACAGCACAGATCACAGTGCCAGTCACAGCACAGATCAGTGCCAGTCACAGCACAGATCACAGTGCCAGTCACAGCACAGATCACAGTTCCAGTCACAGCACAGATCAGTGCCAGTCACAGCACAGATCACAGTGCCAGTCACAGCACAGATCACAGTTCCAGTCACAGCACAGATCAGTGCCAGTCACAGCACAGATCACAGTGCCAGTCACAGCACAGATCACAGTGCCAGTCACAGCACAGATCACAGTGCCAGTCACAGCATGCACAGATCACAGTGCCAGTCACAGCATGCACAGATCACAGTGCCAGTCACAGCATGCACAGATCACAGTGCCAGTCACAGCACAGATCACAGGGCCAAACTCCTGTTCATGCTGCCAGCATCCAGCTAGAGATGCCACCAGCGCCATCAGCAGCAGCTGGCAGCTGCGCCCTGTCCCTGGGCTCCAGGTTCCTCTTCGGCTGCCGAGTGACCGCCGCCCACCGGTTCGCCGCTTCGCCTGTCCAGCCTCCATCGCCGCTGCATCAGCAGCCGCATCTCCAGCCGTGCCGCCAGGGCCGCCGCTGGCTCCGGCCGGAATTGCGCGGGGTGTACAAGCCGCGCCTGTCGCCGGAGGCCATGAAGGAGTTCTGGCGCCTGTCGGGCATCGGGCCGGACCACAGCCGGGCCAAGGCAGCCGACCAGCAGGCCGAGGTGCCGCCGGAGATCAAGCGGCTGTACCAGGAGGCGCTGCCACCCATAGTGAGCCAGGACTACCGCGACCCCATTGTGGAGTCGCTGCACCGGGCCGAGATGATGCGGCGACGGCGGGTCATCAACATTCCGGAGTTCCACGTCGGCTCCATTCTTGCCGTCAGCGTGATGGACAAGCACGCGCCTAACAAGGTTGGCGGGCCTTCCTTTCGCTTCGATCAATCTGCTGACTTAACTCCTTAATCGCCCCTTCAATTCCAAAGAATCGCCCCTTCAATCCCAAGGAATCGCCCCTTCAATCCCAAGGAATCGCCCTTTCAATCTCAAAGAATCGCCCCTTCAATCTCAAAGAATCGCCCTTTCAATCTCAAAGAATCGCCCCTTCAATCTCAAAGAATCGCCCTTTCAATCTCAAAGAATCGCCCCTTCAATCTCAAAGAATCGCCCTTTCAATCTCAAAGAATCGCCCCTTCAATCTCAAAGAATTGCCCCTAAATCTCAAAGAATCGCCCTTTAAATCACAAGGAATGGCCTTTTCAACGGTCATTCTCTATCTGCTGGGCTCCCATTGCACATGCTAAGATCTGACATCTAACATGCAATATACTACTCACTACACTGAGTAGCGAATCTCATTGCTCGTTCCAACCCTCCGCCAGGTGAACCGTTTTGTTGGCCTGTGCATCCTGCGCAGGCACACCGGCCTCTTCACCACATTCACCCTGCGCAATATGGTCGACCAGGTGTGCGTGCAGATCGAATACGAGCTCTACAGCCCCAGCATCGTGTCCATCCAGCTGCTGAAGCTCGAGCGTCGCCTTGACGACAACCTGCTGTACCTGATGGACGCGCCGCATAGTCACTGCACGATCCCCTTCGACATGGTGCCGGAACCGTATTCGCGCAACGACCCGGTGCCCGTCAATAGGGAGCGGGTGAGTGGGATTCGAATCACCATCAGTACCGAGTTCGAATCCCAGTGCATCAGTCCTGAATTTGAATTCCAGAGATTATCATCAGTCCCGAATTCGAATCCTAGTGCTCACCATCAGTCCCGAGTTCGAATCCTAGTGCTCACCATCAGTCCCGAGTTCGAATCCCAGTGCTCACCATCAGTCCTGAGTTTGAGAGTTCTAATCTGCCGGGCGGTCGATCTAAGTCCTTAGCTCGAATCCTGGGTGACACAAACAAGTCTTGTCAACATACGTGTAGGTCTAATACTACCTAAGTTACATGCAAGCATCCGGAATTCTGCCCTCCAGGTGCGGCTGAACCCTCCACCCTGGATGTGCAAGTGGCACCTGCACGGCTACCAGGGCATAGACCTGGAGCACCTGTACAGCTACCTGAGCGACAAAGACGTTGCCAAAGCAATCGAATTCTCAAAGGCCTACAAGAGGTACGACCTGTTGGACCAGTACCTCAACAGGGTGCCCGTGCCCGATGCTGACTACGCCTTCAAGGACATCTTCATTCAGCACCAGGAGCTGCTCCAGCACCAGCAGCAGCAGCAGCAGTCCTCAAAAAAATCCGAAGTGATCAGCAAACTGACTGGCACAGCGTGAATTCGGTGCCAGATTGCAGCAACTGAAGCCATTATAATTATAATTGGTCCTACCTGTTGTTCTTGTTAGCTGAATTCGCATTCATATTTATCACCTGTTGATGCTTTTAGCATTTTGACTGCCTATGATGCGAGCGAGTCAAATACAGCCCTCACTAGGGTGACGGAGCTTGAGAGTGTGCTTCTTTGGCCAGGCATTTCTGCTCTGTGAGCCATAAATTTTAGCTTTTGATTTTCTATTGATTTTTTATTGATTAGTCGGCGGAATGGGAAGAAAGATTCTTATTAATGCAAATGGTATTTTGTGTCTCATCAGGCTTGAACTAGTCGAGAACGTGTAGAGATCAATAATAATAATAATTGAGTACACCTGCCCCAATTGGGCCAGACATCTCAGCCTGAAGGCTGCGTACGGCTGTTCAGTCCAAGGACTGTTGGTTCGCCACACCTCCTCAATTACCCCAGCTAATGCTGGCACCCCAATTTACAGCTGGGTGAACTGAAGCAATGCAGAGTTAAGTATCTTGCTCAAGGACACAAACTGCTCCAAGTGGGTCGAGAATCGAAACCCCGACCTTTCATTCGTGAGTCCGACGCTCTAACCACTAGGCTGCAACCCCCTCGTCAAACAAATATTTGATTAAAAAATTGGACTAACTTTTAAAACTCTACTCACAAGTAGCAGACACGGAGTATAAATACGGAATTCCATTCAAACCTCAAACCAGTCTTCACACACCTGTCAATCAATCAACCTTGTTGCCGTAGTAATTTTCCACATGTCACGATAAAAACGCCAAAAAGCAAGTTTGACAGAATATCGACAGCTGGATGACAGCTCGTCAAAAAAACCTGTCGCCGAGAAGGGGTCTATGAGATTTTTTCCGCAGGTGGTTTTCCCGCGGGAGCTTTTCCCGTTTATAGTTAATCCAGTCTATAGAGTCGACTATACTACACTAGACTAGATTAGAGCAAGACTAGACTAGCGATCAAATCCGACTGGATTTGACTTGAAATTCCTACTGGCAATGGCGTCGCCATGGATTTTATGGTGGGGGGGACAAAGCCAAGAATTCAACGTATACATGCATGTATATGACTAAATTCCTACATATCCATTATTTAAAGAATCGTGTTGTCAGCACTCATTTTGGCGCCGCAGGCACTCCATTTATTATTGATTACCACAACGGGTCACAAGGTGGGGTGGGGGAAAAAGCATTGGCATGTCCCCCATAGCTTTTACCGTGGGGGGCATGTCCCCTCTGTCCCCCCGGTGGCGACGCGCCTGCCCACTGGAAAACGACCTGCGGGAAATTCTCGTGCTCCCGACTCGACACAAAAGCAATTCTCACTGGCAATCAAATTGGATACGGGTATGAGTGATGCCAGCATTTTTCTGCATTTATTCGAGGGTACCGATTTCACCGCCACAACTGCCACTGCACGACAGATGGAATTGACAATTCAGCACATCTGGTGCAATGCAGAGGACAGTCTTCTGGGATTCTGTCAGCATTCTCATCGCACTAAAATACTTGGTGTCCAGGTGTCCCGAAGAGCACGCAGAGTTGATTGCCACTCAAGCAGCTCTCCTGCATCACTTCCTGGAGGCAGGTTTCTTTCTGACAAGCTGCTTCAAGATTTTTGGAGATAAAAATCCAAACAACGAGGCATGCGCTCGCAGAAACGGGGAGCCTGGCAGTTTAGACACCCACGTCTTGGAAAACCTTCATCAGGATGCGGATGAGCCCTCAGCTGTTCACGCTTCTGAGCCTCTGCATTGCTGGTGAGTCTCGCCGATTATGTCAAAATTATTTATGCCATCATGCCAACGATTATGCCATCAGTTGCAGCCGCCGGGACTCCCAGCTGCCGTAGACTCGTTAAGTCGCCCGGCCCGGTCGCTTTGGACGCCGGCGTCGGCAGCTCCGTCATCGCTGCCGAACCCGCAGCCAGCTCACAGGACTGCGCGCTCAAGTGCGTCATCGCGTCCAGCGACTGCGCGCTCACCACCTTCAATAGCGGCAGCCGCCTCTGCAGGACTCTGCGGCTGGTTGAAGCTTCGCCTGAATCGGCGAGACTTGGTGAGCTGGGATCCGAGGCCGGCGATGAGGTGTGGCTGGCCGAGGACTTCTGGCAGACGGTCGAGCGGCTGAGGCTGTCGGGCAGCGGTGAGTTGCGAAGTCTGCAGGCACAAACTCGTGCAAATAGCCAGGTAGCTAGCAGTCACTCATTGGCCTACACAGATTTGCATTGTTTGCAGGTCCGACTAAAACCGAGAGCACCTCAGCATCCCCCACTCACACGTCCGCCTCTGAGACTCTCCTGCCGGTTTCGCATCCCGGATACCAGCAGCAGATCGGGGACAGGACCTTCTGGGTGTTCCAGCAGAGACAGACCGGAGAGGTGGCCTTCAACAGGACCTGGGGCGAGTATGTCAGCGGCTTCGGGAATGCCGTCGAGTTCTGGATCGGTGAGTCTATTAAAGTTTTCACTTAAATGCAAGTGCAAAAAGAATAAAAAGCAATGTGCAATATGCTCCATCTGTACTCAGGACTGAATAGAATCCACGAGTTCACACTGAACCACACCAGCAACTTGAGAGTCGAGGCCCAGACTTTCAATGGAGAGTTCTACGTGTTCGAGTGGCTCGGCTTTAACGTTGGAGACTCCAGCAAGAACTACAGGATGAACTATGGCAGCTTCGGGAGCGGCAGATCCACCATCAACTGCGACTTTTTGTCTCACCATCGAGGCCAGCAGTTCTCCACCTTCGACAGGGACAACGACGCTTATTCTTACAGCTGCAGCACCAAATATGGAAGCGGCGGCTACTGGTGGGGTCACTGCATGACGTCCAACCCGAACGGTGTGTACTCAGCCAAGCAGACGACCGGTTACTCCCACATGGCCTCTTATTGCATTAGAAGCTGGAAGGCCCTCCGTTCGATGCGGATGATGCTGCAGGTGTGAAGCTGCACAGATATGATGAAGAATTGCATCAAAATTTCGTCTCACACACTGGTAAAGTTTTTGAGAGTTAAAATACAACACCGTAAAACTTCCAAGCAAAGGAACTGGAAGTCTGTAACTCTTGGCAATCATTTTTTAGTCCTTTGATGTAACCGCCCTTGTCGCCTGTCCGCTCCGTAGAGAGACGAACGCATGACTAGAGGGGGCAATGACCGTAGGCTGCCTATGACCGGGCAATGACCTGACGGACCTCCAGCACCAGACTGTCCCGCCCACATGATTGATAGCTTTGGTAGCGCTTTGTGACCAGAGGGCTAAGGACCCACATGGACCCCACCTGTAGCCAAGGTGCAATAGTTGGTCACTCGGTCATAGTATGACCGAGTGGCTGCCACCACTCTATGTGACCTGGCGCACCTAGATCTTTCTACCAGACCTCTCGAGGCTAGAGCCCCGCCTGGGATGGTTACCAGGAGATTTAGGCCAACAGGGGAGACACATGCAGCCGAGTACAGGGACTCTGCTTGGGGCATGATCGGGAACTCTGGGCTCAATCTGGAGGATTTCTCAGCAGGGGATCCTTTGTGGCTGTGAGCGAGGCTGACTTGCGACTTGGTGATGTGTTCCTTATTACCCGACTTCGGTAATCAAAGAACAATCACTTCTAGCTCTTTAGCTAGGCAACCCAGTAATTCAAACGAAAGTATTCAATTACCTTGACTTCTTATGAGATATCTCTCCTTCTTTTAGTCCTTCGTAGATCTCGTGTAGATCTCGATCTGTAGTTCAGGCCTGAATTCGACTCGACTTGTAGTCCTGGTCCGAGTTTCTCTTTTCTTCTTTTGCCGGCCGGTATCTGTCGTTCGGACCAATAAGAAGCTTCCAAATTAACAATGGGTACCCTGCGCCAAACTGCGGTTTAATATAAGCCTACTCCTTCTAGCAGTGCCTCTATGCACTCTAGGTATAGCTCCGGAAACCACTGATAGTCTTCTAAGATCTATCAGGGGCAGTCCTTCTGGAGACTGCAACCAGTAGAGTCTAGACAGACTCAGGAGTCTCAACAGACTCAAACTAAACTCCAACGAGACGTCTCAAAACACAGGCGCAAATGAGTAAGGCTTACCGCAAGAACTCGACGAGTCTTCTGTAGGAAGTCCTGTAGTGGCTTCCTCTTCGGAGCTCTTCTCCTTCCGGAGGAATTGTGGCTCCGGGTCCGTTCCGGACCACTTGTATTTATAGGCGTTCAGACCTCTCTCGAGGTCGTACATCACTGTCTTTGCAAATGTCAAAGGGTCACGATTCGGTGGCTGTCAAGCATGACAGGGTAGAAAGTTGCGCAACTAGTCTACTGTAAAAGCGCATGATTGGTTACCGTAGCTGGTAGACTTTGATTGGTTCATCCGGGTGCAACCCGAGTGCAAACCAAATGATGACTTGAAGGTGGGGTTTGAATTGACAGTTGTTGGTCGCACGTGATTGGGTGATTTCTAAAATTAGCATGCTCGAGATTTCTCTCTTTCTATTGGTTAATTCGAATATATGTATGGTTCAGCGCATATCCTTATACATGCTCCTCAAATTACAACTATTTAAGTAGTACGTTAACAATTTTAAATAACTTTTCTGGGAGATATAATACTCTACATTGGATTACTAAGAGTAGTATGAGGCGAACATGTACTGTCTATAGTTTAGATTGCTCAGGGCGAAGGGACGCGTCAGCATGGGGTTGCAACCTTCCTACTGCCATTCTGTGCCAAGACTCGCTAATCCCTCTATTGCACGCACACACGGCCCCGCAGCACGCACTCGCAGGCGAGCTTTGCACGGGGAGAGGCCATTAGCTTACCCAAACTTCCTTATGCTTCGCCACCCCGGGAGAACGGCTTAGCAAGCCATGAGTGAAATGATGGTGAGAGAGTGAATAATGATGAGGTTAGTTAATACTTAATAATTAGGCCCTTAGGCAAATAGTCAGGCAATTAGGCGGCTTCACTATTGAGTAAAATACAGCAAAAGTTACGGTATCACAATTGGCTCAGCTCTCTAATCAGACAATGGCAAATAGGCAAACCCCGGATAAGCAAGGCGATTAGAGCACAAATTAGTAATAGGAACTTACCGGCAGCTGCACAGAGAGAGAGAGAGAGAGAGACGGAGTGACCGAGGGCGGCTGTAGGCTGCAGTCAGGCGGACAGTGAAGCGGCGATGCGCTAGAGCGACGAGGCGCTGATGTAGATCAGGCGATGCTGATGATGCTGGGCGGGATCAGACCGCTGGCCGATAGGCGAGCTCACTCGGGGAGCTGGAGATAACTTGGCGGTAACAGACCGCGGACCGGCAGAGGTTCGTCCTATAGACGAATAGGTCAGAGCTACGTCTGACAGCAAGTCCAAAGAAAGACGAGGAGCCCGAAGGTCGAACCGGGTCGGAACCGGGTGTCCCAAGGTTGAGGATTCTCATGCCGAAAACCGCTTCCTTATATAGCCTTCCCAGCCGCCGCTCCAAGGTCGTTTCCATGACTCCCTCTCTCTGATTGGCTGGCGGCAGAATGACGTCAGAATGAGTCATGATGAGAAGCATGAGACCGGCATAGCAACATGAGAAATGGGAGAATTGCGCAATCCGGAGGTGGGGTGGGGGGATAATTGGCGCAGCGGGAGGTCGCGGGAGTGTTGCGCAAGCAAACATTGAGAACAATGGGGCTGGGGTCGAGAACAAAGGAATTGGAAATCGGGGATAATTGGGGAGAATCGAGAACAATAGAAAAGCAAACATTGGAGAAAAGGTGATAATTAGGTGCGAAAACGAGAACAATAGAGAGAGAAAATCGGAGAAAATGTGATAATTGGTGGGGGTAAAGAGAACAATAGAATCAAAAACGAGAACTATAGAAGCTGTGGGGTGGGTGCCGCATGAGATATTTGGGGAGGAGAACAATAGCGTGAGAAAAGGTTGCGCAAGAGAGGGGGATGAGTCATCGATGAGTCATCGAGGGGAAGAAGGGGTCACACGACTTGCGTCACCGTTTGGGAGTTTGAGAAGGGATGGGGTGGCGGTGAGCGCACAGAATACTGTAAGTAGACGCAGAGAAAGGGAGGACAGCGCAGGAAAATAGGGCGAAGAGGGGCAAAAAGAGGGGAGACAGGAAGAGTGCATAGAGAATAGGGAGGCGCGCAGGGGAGATAAGGTAGAGGGGGAGGTACAAAGAGGGAGGGGGAGCTCCGGAAAGGCAAGTGTGGCGGCAGGGGAGACGGAGCCAGGCAGCAGGGGGTGCAGCAGAGCGGGAGTCTCCAGGCCTGGTCGAAGACCTGGCCGAGTCTCAACAGCTCTGTGCAGGGGGTGCACGGCGATAGGAGGCACTTTCGAAAAAGTTCCCCTGCCCTATCCCGCGACCAGAGCGTGGTTACATCACCTTGATTAATTCTTCTTTTCTACGAACCCGAGTATAGAGACTCCCTGCCCAGGTTCGGCAATTCTGTGTAAAGAAAAGTCAGGAACAGCACTGTAAGTGATGGCTTATTGACTAAAAAATGCTACATAGCCAAAGCTTACACTCTACCGGCTCGAAATGCGCAGCGGCAACGCCTGCTCAGCTTTGAATGTCCCTCCAGTTTTGATATGAAATATTACCCAATAGTAATGTATTATTTAGACAGAGAAGTGGCAAACTTAAATATATCTACGAGCGAACTATATTGAGCGCAAGGCGAGAGTCGGCAAAGTCTCCGCAGTCAGTCACTGTCGTCGCTGCACCGCTGCAGCTCCGTCACTGTGTCCCGGATGGTGTGCACGCACAGCTGCAGGTCCCTGGACAGCGCCACCAGCGACTCCGCCACGGACCCGATCAGGGCCTCCTCGCTGCCCTGCTGCGGCCGCCGCCGCCGCCGCCGCCCCTGCCGCTTCGACAGCGAGCTGCACCGAGTCGCGGAAGCTCCGCTGCCGATCGTTCGGTTTCTGCAGCTGCGCCTACTGACTGCGTTGGACTGGTTGCCGTCCGCCCGCGCCTCGGCCCCGCCCTCCGTCAGCAGCGCTCGTCTTCGTCATCAGCGTCGGTCCCGGCGAGCCCCGGGCTGCCCAACTCGCAGGTGACCTCGCAGATTTGAAATCGGCAGTGCTCCACGCAGGGTCGCTGCGGCTGCCGCCGCTCAAGTTGCTGCGGCCGGCGCTGGCAGCTTCTTCGACTCGACGGTGTCGCTGTACGCGAGGAAACCGCCGAGGCATCGGCGAACGGGTGCCGCCTCTGCTGCCGCCGCCGCCTTCGAGCCGCCCGGTCCAGAGTCTGCACGAGGCTGTCCAGACCGCCGCCGTCCGCCTTCGCCGGAGTAGCCGTCGCCGTCGGTGACTTCGGCGAGTCTCTCCGGCTGGATTGTCGGCTGTTCATGTTCGTGTCTGCCGAGCCGCGCCGCCTCTCGGGCTGCTGGCCCCGCCAGCTTGGCAGCCTCTGCGGTCGCCTGGTTGAGTCGCTGTCGCTGCTGGCCTCGTCAGCCAGAATTTCATTGGCGCTCGTCGACTCGGCGACCAGCGAGCGGGCCGTCTCCGACTGCCGCGCCCACTGCTGCGCCGGGTACGGCGCCGTCGCCGTGGCAGCCGCCCTTCGGCCGACGCCGGCGTCAGCTCGCGGCTCCAATGGCATCGCCTGCTGCCAGTCGTTCGCGGACTCCTCCGTGATTCGAGCTGCTGACGAAGACGACTCTGCCGATGTCCCCGCAGTTGCAGCCGCAGCCGCCGCCGCTGCCGCCTCCCCAGCCGCCGTCTTGGCGGAAGAAGCACCGCAGCAGCCGCGGCCCGGGCAGAAAAATGCGTTCAGCCGTCGGCCGACAACCCGAAGAACTCCGGCGGCCTCCTCTGCGGACTCGGCATTTCTAAGGCGGCTTTCTATGAGCTGCTGGCGCTCGGGCCGTTGATGCTGCAGCAGCTCCATCTGCCGCTGAGGCTGCTCATCCCGCTGCCCTATCGGCTCATCCTCGCTGGTCAGTTCGTCTCCAATAAGCCGGAGCTGCCTTGGCGGCCACCGCTGCTGCTCTCTCGTGGTCGTCTCTTGGGGTCTCTCGTCCCTCCGGCAGCCCAGGTGACTGGCCGATCGGCGTCGAAGCCCCCCCGAATTCCTCGGTGGCGGCTCCTCTCGAGGCTCCGGTGGCTTCTGCGGAGGCGGCGGCAGAGGCTCCAGGGATTCAAAGTCCGGCGCCACGTTGTCGGTGTCGTCGGAGCGAATCGGCGCCGAGCCCGGCTGCGGCAGGTCGGCCGTGTCGGTCTGGCAGGCGGCCGTGCGGCTGTCGCGGGCCTCCGGCCGGCCGCGCGGTGTCCGCAGCTGCACGACGGGCGGCGGCCGGAGTGGCCTATCCGGGCCGGAGCAGCGGAAGACGGCGCACAGCGACCGCTCCGCGGTGCCAACTGTCGCCGAGTCGGCGACTGGCGGCGGCTGCAACGGCGTGCAGACCTCAGTCGGCGAGCTCTCCGAGGCCTCCTTGGCCGCGGCTACGGGCAGGCTGCTCAGAAAGGTGCTCTCAAAGAAGTACCGCGTCCGAGTGCTGGCTGCCGACCGAGCGTCGTAGGGGGTCGCCAGGCCGGGTTCCTGTGGTGGCGGCGGGGCGGCGGCGGCGGCGGCGGCGGCGGTGGTGGTGGCGGCGGTGGCGGTTGCGGAGGCTGCGACCTGCCCGCCCGCCCAGCCTGCATGTGGCCGTGGCAGACGGCCGCCCGGATCCTGTAGAAGTCCCGGTCGCCTCGTCCCGTTGGAGTCGGCCTGGCCGTCGTCTCGTCGCTTCCGCGCTCGCTGCTGTCCATGAAGCTGAAGGTGTGCGGGTGCTGGCTGAGCAGCACGGAGGCGCGGTCAAGGATGGCCGCCACGCTGTCGTCAGGATTGGCCGGGCGCGGGTGCCGGTAGTGCAGCCGGCGGAGCGGCGCCACCTGCAGCGGTGACTCGCTGTCGGTGTCGCCTCCCGCGGCCCCGCTGCTGTGCTGCTGCTGCTGCTGGCGGAGCTCGTCGCTGCTGCTGAGCTGCATCCGGATACCGACGGTGGTGTCGGACCTGTCCGGGTCGCCGTACCGCGCCCACATGCCGCAAGGGTCGAATGAATCGAAGGTAGAGTTCCGATGCCGTCAGCCAGTTCCGCTTGTGAACACCCAGGGGCATGGAATTTGTAGTTTGATTGCGTAGCGCTTCTTTGTAAAAGCGGCAAGTGGGGGTTCGGGCCATAGACTATTGCGGGAGTCGGTGAATAGAAACGCGTTTGCTCCCACGCGCATGAGGGCCAGACCCTGGTTTTCTAACTTGTCTCATTTTTAATCCAAGCCGCCATGCCAGCGTCAAAAACTAGCCATTCTACTATGAGTAGAGCAGTCTGGGTGTTTGGCCCGGTTGAGAGACTGACGGGAAGCAACAGCCTCTCTGAATCGATGCATCGATGATGCTCGCCTTTTTTCTTAGAAACTCAGCCACTCCGTCCTGAAAGAAGGGAAAGTTGAGTGACAGCTCAAGTCGGGAATGAACCGCGCCTCGGGCCACTTGACGAATGCCTTTTCCTGCCCTTGGCTAAGCACGTAAGGCCTCTGGACTTATCTCTAAGTTGCGAGACTCATGAGACAGAGACAGCACTCCAAATAAACGATATGTTGCGTATTATACTTTTTACCATATCGAAGAAAAGCTTTTGGAAGGAGTGCAGACTCGAACCAGCGTCCATTTCCGCTTAAAGACCGATGTTGACCTTGTCAAGGCCCATGAGACCGTCGATCGCTCAATCAATTACTTTCTGGCTTTAGGGCAGATTAGCCTGATTGCGGAAGAGTGACTCAAAACCTGAGGAGTCTCCCGTGCTTCCTGACAAATTGTATGCTTATTGAGTACGCCAGCACCTGCGGAGCGACCTGTTTATTCATTCCAGTCACCGAAGCATCAATAGAAAATTATGAACTTTTTCTTTACTGCCTTTTCGTACGAATTATTTACTAAATTGTCGGGCTCTGTCCCCCCATCTCTACTCTGTTTGTCGCCCCGCCCCACCCGGTTTCCATGGCTTTGTTGACGCGCAAACCACCCTGAGCACACACACACTGAGAGTCCTGAGTCCTGACTGAGCAGCTGTACTCTGCCTTCACAGCTCTCCCTCATCCCCCCAACCAAGCATTTCTCCCTTGCCCGGCCCCGACATCCAGTCTCTCTTTCTCCGCTCCCACCACCCAGCACTTCCCCTCGCGCTTCCCTCAGCCGGCCTGCCGATCTCGCTAATAATAAATCCGACTTGTGAGTTCTCTCTCCGGCTGGCTCGCGCGTTGCCTCCCCCGTCACCTGCAGCTCAAGCAAGTCCCAAGCAACTCAACTCTGCCTCTGTGGCGGGACCTTCGCTTCGCGGTTGGGGCTTCGTCAATTAGTTCTGTCGAGTTGATTTAATTATTTCAAGTCCAGTTTAACCGAGCAGCTCAGACTGACTGCAGCTCCTGGTAACTTGAGGTGAACATGAGGTGAGCTTTGAAGGTAAACTTGAAAACCTTTCTTGGGTTTGTGAAGCTTGGGGTTTAGTGCGCAGTACGACTCGGCGCGGATGAGATGGCCTGCGAGCTGGAGTCGCCGACGGCGCAGTAGATCACTTGGACGTGGCAGGCCAGCGCGGCGATAGAGTGCCGCGTTGGTGACTCGCTCGACGCCGATGTTGAAGGCGGCGCGCAGCAGGCCAGCGTGCGCCGCATCGACTTGCTGTTCGAGTGAGTCCATCAGCGTCCAGGCCTCGGCGTTGTACAACAGGACGCTCTCGATTACCGCCTGGAACAGTGCCGCCCTCTGGCGGTCCGGTAGGGCCTCGGACTGCCCTCACAGAACGAAAGGCAGCCCAGGCAAGCCCGCGGCGGCGTCGCAGGTCCTCGCGAGCGTCTGGAACCAGACCGCCGAGGTAGACGAACTTCTGACATCGCGGGAGTTCGGTCGCCTGCCCGTCAGCGCCTCGGCAGAATATTGCAGCCTCGATGTCGTCCGGCAGGCAGAGCACAACGGTCTTCTGCGTGTTGACCACCACGCCGACACTCGCCGCAACGGCAACTAGCCTGTCCAGCTGCCGTTGGGCGCCCTCGACGGTCGAGGACAGCAGGGCGAGTCGTCGGCGTAGCCAAGCACGCTGAGCCGCTTCTCCGGTTGACGTCGACCCACGCGTCGCCGCAGCAGAAAACCGTCGTCGTCGGTAGGAAGAGCAGTCCGCAGCACCCAGTCAAGCACCAGGACGAACAGGAACGGCGCCAGCGTATCTCCCTGAAGTACTCCGGAGGATGTCTCAAAGGATTCCGATAGGCCGTCCGGTGTTGTTACAGCAGCTGTCGTATCACGGTACATCGCCATGATGGCGGAGATCAGCTGCTCAGGCACGTTGTACGCGCGGAGCACCACAGCGCGGAGGGTTGTGGAGCTGTGGTGTAAGGTTGTGGAGCTTGGGTGTAGGGTTGTGGAGCTTGGGTGTAGGGTTGTGGAGCTTGGGTGTAAGGTTGTGGAGCTTGAGTGTAGGGTTGTGGAGCTTGGGTGTAGGGTTGTGGAGCTTGAGTGTAAGGTTGTGGAGCTTGGGGTGTAGGGTTGTGAAGCTGTGGTGTAAGGTTGTGGAGCTTCGGTGTAGGGTTGTGAAGATTGGGGTGTAGAGTTGTGAAGATTGGGGTGTAAGGTTGTGAAGCTGTGGTGTAAGGTTGTGGAGCTGTGGTGTAGGGTTGTAGAGTTTGCATATTGTGAATCTTATGATTCCTAAAACTAGTTTCTCTAAGAGCAGCTGAGGGCCGCAGTCAGCTCCCCGGGTCCGACCCTCTGCTGTTCTCTCTAACATTGAGCGCTGCAGCGGCCTCACAGAGCCTTGATGAGGCGGCCGGGATTTTTTTCTGCAGGCCGTCTAAAAATAGACTTTAAAGAATCGGTTCCTTAGTAACGCATATTAAGCTGACAAAAAGACCGTCCTTGCAATTATCAAAGAGCATCCTTACAAAAGATTAAAGACAAGAGACAAAACATGGAAATGGAGATTAGAGAGTCACATTAGGGAAGAGTGACACAGTGGTGAACAACGGAGACAAGAGACAAGGAACAGGACGAGTGTCACATAAAAGCCAAGAGAGTGACACAAAGGGGACCAAAGGGTAACACAGAGGGGACAGGGAGAGTGACACAGAGGGGACAGGGAGAGTGACACAGAGGGGACAGGGAGAGTGACACAGAGGGGACAGGGAGAGTGACACAGAGGGGACAGGGAGAGTGACACAGAGGGACAGGGAGAGTGACACAGAGGGGACAGGGAGAGTGACACAGAGGGGACAGGGAGAGTGACACAGAGGAGACAGGGAGAGTGACACAGAGGGGACCAGAGGGTGACACAGAGGAGACAGGGAGAGTGACACAGGGGGGACAGTGAGAGTGACACAGAGGGGACCAGAGGGTGACACAGAGGGGACCAGAGGGTGACACATAGGAAGCCAGAGGGTGACACAGAGGGGACACGGAGAGTGACACAGAGGGGACCAGAGGGGACACGGAGAGTGACACAGAGGGGACCAGAGGGTGACACAGAGGGGACCAGAGGGTGACACATAGGAGGCCAGAGGGTGACACAGAGGGTGACGTGAGGACACCTGCCAACCCTCAGGCCGGGGCCACCGCACGGGCGGCCGCAGCGGGCATGACAGGCGGCATGGGTTGCTGCCTGGCCAGCCTTTGCCGCCGGTGCTGCCGACAAGCTCAGCGCAGTCGTCGGCACGCCGCCAAAGTCGCGCCCGAAGGTCCGGCAGAAGCCGAACGGCCTGTCCCGACGCCGCCTCCGCAGCCTTCGCAGCCGCCGCCGCCGCCGTCAACGCCTCCACCTCCGCTGCCCATCTCGGACTTTCCCTACCTGCCGCACGGCTCGCAGCAGTTCCGGTCCAGCCGGGCCATCAACAGGCTGGGCCAGAGCCTGACAGTCAGCCTGTCGCAAGACTGCGACCTGCTCACCGTGGAGCTCTCTTGCGCCGGCGCTCAAGATGCTGAGGGGGATGCGGCGTCGGACTCGGCCATTGCCACCTGGGATTGGTGGAAGTCGCCCACACGGAGGCCGCAGTCGCGGTGACGGCAGAGTGCGTGAAGATTAAAAAACTGTTTAAAATTCAGAGCTAAAACTCGAGCAAAGCCACTGTTCTTCCCATAGCTCGTGTATTTCTCCTACGAGCTTATCGTCTCTGTTCATCTATAGTGAGGAAGATTCATTCCATGGCAGGCTAACCTTTCATATTGACACATGTAAACTTCTATCAAGTATGTCAGCTTTGTATACTACTGCTATTACCATGCTACAGCGTATTGTTTCTTGTGGGCCTCATACTAGTCACGTGACAACAGTTGCATCATCAAATAGCAGCATATTGGCTGTGGCAAGTCACGTGACAGCTGTTGCATCATCCAAAAGCAGCATATTGGCTGTGGCAAGTCACGTGACAGCTGTTGCATCATCCAATAGCAGCATATTGGCTGTGGCAAGTCACGTGACAGCTGTTGCATCATCCAATACTCGTAGCAGAATATTGGCTATGGCAAGTCACGTGACAGTGACAGTTGTTGCGTCATCCAATAGCAGCATATGGCTGTGGCAAGTCACGTGACAGGTGTTGCGTCATCCAATAGCAGCATATTGGCTGTGGCAAGTCACGTGACAGCTGTTGCATCATCCAATAGCAGCATATTGGCTGTGGCAAGTCACGTGACAGCTTTTGCGTCCAATAGCAGCAAATTGGCTGTGGCAAGTCACGTGACAGCTTTTGCGTCCAATAGCACCATATTGGCTGTGACATTGACTTTGTTTGTCTTCAAGCTTCAGAAACTCTATAAAGCACTGTCTTTCAGAATTTTCATTAAAAAACCATAAATGCAGCACTCACTGATAATCTCTCTTGCTTAGCAACTAGGCAACCAAATTTAGCTCATAATTGTGTTAATCTTTCTTTTGTAAGTTTCTCCACTTTGCGAGCTACAGCTCTACCTTGCTTTCTAAGTCAACAATAAATCCACTAGCAAAACTGACTTTTCTCCCCACTAAATTTTCCACAAAAGAAATAAAACCAAAATTCCCAACAAAGTCTTGATGTGCTACTGTTGGAAAAAAAGCGGCATTACCATCTGCCTAGCGCAATGGTTGTACATATTTTAGTTCAGCCGAGTCAAGTCAAGAAACTTCGAATAAAATAAAAAATGATGCTTCAGTATCGGAGCTCGGCAGGAACTATGCTCTCTGCTGCTGCTGCTGCTTCTGGAACGCCGCCCTCTTCTTGGCTGATTTTGCCGACCGCTGCAGCATCCACTCCTCCTGGCGGACCATCCTGAGCTGCCGGCCGACACTCTTCACCGAGTCTTTGAGCTCCTGCTGGCACCGCGCCGGCCCTCCGCTGCTGTCCAGCCTCTCGCTTCTGCTGCGCTGCATCCTCACTGAGCTCAGGCCGCCGCTGTCTTCCGTCTCATTCCCGTTGTCTCTGTTTCTGCCGCCTTCTCTGCTTCTGTTGTTGCTTTTTCTGCTTCGATTGCTTCCGGCTTTGACTCTTTGTTCCTCTCCTCTGCTGTCCGACTCCGAGCCCGAGTCTGATGTGGAGACTGAGTCTTTGTCCAGCCTGCCCTTGTCTTTGTCCAGCCAGCCATTGTCTTTGTCCAGCCAGCCGTTGTCTTTGTCCAGCCTGCCCTTGTCTTTGTCCAGCCAGCCGTTGTCTTTGTTCAGCCTGCCGTTGTCTTTGTTCAGCCTGCCCTTGTCTTTGTCCAGCCAGCCATTGTCTTTTTCCAGCCTGCCCTTGTCTTTGTCCAGCCTGCCCTTGTCTTTGTCCAGCCTGCCCTTGTCTTTGTCCAGCCTGCCCTTGTCTTTGTCCAGCCTGCCCTTGTCTTTGTCCAGCCTGCCCTTGTCTTTGTCCAGCCTGCCCTTGTCTTTGTCCAGCCTGCCCTTGTCTTTGTCCAAACTGCCCTTGTCTTTATTCTGCCTGCCGGCCTCTCCGCTTGGTTTTGGGTCCGCAGTGAGCCGGCGGTCTTTGTTCTGCTGTCGGCGGCCCTCTCGCCCAACACCCAAGCGGCCAGCGCGCAACCGGCCATCCGAGCACTCCAGGAACTCCTTAGACAGCCGGTTCAACAGCCGGAAACTAGCCGTCGGCCGCGCGTCCTCGACTGTCCGGCGCCTCCGCCGAGTCCGGGCAGCCGCCGAGTTTGCGCCGCTGGTGAGGAGCGGCGCCGGCGGCTGGTCCCGGAAGCTGATCACCTCGTAGCCGCCGATGGAGCGGATCGTCACGTCGCAAATCGAATGCGGCTGGCGACGCCGCCGGCCTGAAGGACTGCGGCGGCTGCCACCACTGCTGCCGCCGAACCACATGCTCATGCAGTACCAATAGAAGTTCCTCATCATGCCAGCCAGCCTCCACGAGAGAGTGCCTGGACCGGCCATGCCTCCTCCGCGTCAATTGATAATTTATTGTAAATAAAAGTTCATGAAGACTTCGCTTCGATCTCAGCATGCTGTTTGCATCCCGGTTTGGTGTTGCCGAGAATAGACTGCTCTATGGAAAAAGCTCTCATTAGTAGTATATACGCAAGTAGTGTAAGAGAAGCCTACCTTGTCTATCTTAGTGTCTTTCTTTCTGTCTGTCTGTTTGTCTGTCTGTCTGTCTGTCTGTCTGTCTGTCTGTCTGTCTGTCTGTCTGTCTGTCTTAGTGTTTGTCTGTCTGTCTGTCTGTCTGTCTGTCTGTCTGTCTGTCTGTCTGTCTGTCTGTCTGTCTGTCTGTCTGTCTGTCTGTCTGTCTGTGTGTCTGTCTGTCTGTCTGTCTGTCTTAGTGTTTGTCTGTCTGTCTGTCTGTCTGTCTGTCTGTCTGTCTGTCTGTCTGTCTGTCTGTCTGTCTGTCTGTCTGTCTGTCTGTCTGTCTGTTTGTCTGTCTGTCTGTCTGTCTGTCTGTCTGTCTGTCTGTCTGTCTGTCTGTCTGTCTGTCTGTCTGTCTGTCTGTCTGTCTGTCTGTCTGTCTGTCTTTCTCACTTTCAATTGCTTCGGATTTAAATATTTTTCACCATACTACTTTCAGTAGTACGGTAAGCAAAGAAAACTTATTAAAATAACATCTGTCGGCATTATGATTTTTGAGCCAGCTAATTATGGTATAAAAACTCAGAGGAAAATACGGTCGTAGAATCGACAGAATTTTTCGTATTCGACTGTTTCACTTATTTTACACATTTAAACCTCTTTTTCGACTATAATTAAATTGATGCATAAAGTCCTGACATTCATTGGATTCAAGATGTGCAATTTCGCCAAGAATTTGGGTTGATACTATTGAGCCAAATATTTTTATTGCTGCCATATTTGTGCGTCTGACCGAAACTAGAGAGGGCTAGAAAACCAGGGAGCCAATCAGAGGCTAGCCAGGGGTAGAAAAACTTGGGAGCCAATCAGAGTCTAGCCAGGGGTAGAAAAACTTGGGAGCCAATCAGAGTCTAGCCAGGGGTAGAAAAACTTGGGAGCCAATCAGAGGCTAGCCAGGGGTAGAAAAACTTGGAAGCCAATCAGAGGCTATCATGGGATAGAAAAACCGGGGGAACCCAGTCAAGGGTAAAGAAATAGGGTTGGCGGACCTTTATTAAGTCAAGCTCTACATCCAGGGAATGTCTTCAATGAAAACAGACTGCGCTCAAAAGTCCGTGGTTCGATCGCTGCCGCTGCTGGTCGCATCGTCCGAAGTCAGACCGAAGCTGCTGCCGCCGCTGTCAAGAAGGTCTAGTCTTCGCCGGGACGAACCGGACGAGGCCGACGAAGCTGAGGAAGAAAATCCCGATTGCGAAGTCACGGACGCCTGCGCCAGTCGCTGCTGCAGCTGGCGAATCTCCTCGCCGAGGCGGCTTGTTAGGAGCTGCCGAGTCGATGACGATGCAGTCCCGGGCCCGCTGTCGGCGTCTGTTGCGTCGCTGCTGCGCTGCTCGTCTCCTGACTCTTCCCAGACAGTCGCCGCCTCCGCAGCCTCCTCTTCATTTGGCAGCTCCGGTATGCTTTCCAGCGATGGCCGAAGGTCGACCAGCTGTCGCAGGCTCTGGTGATAGGCCTGAATGCCTCGCCGCCTGTCCTCAGTGTGGCGGTACAGCTCCATCATCTGGCGCAGGTGCCACGGGCAGCAGGGCTCGTCGGACAGTTCGCCGGCGCTCCACGCGTCCTCCAGCTGCTTGCTGTCGGAGTCGCCTCTGTCGCTGCTCAGCGTTGAAGCATCGTCAGGCGTTGATGATCTCGACGGCGACAAGCGGCAGCCGACGCAGCGAGCCAGTGCGTCCAGCTCGGCCCTCAGCATCGCCTCCATGCCGGCCGGCGCCTTCAGGCTGCGCAGCCGGGCCAGGAGCTCCGCTGCAGCTGCGGCCGCGGGTTCGCGTGGCAGCTGCTGGACTTCTGGCACAGGAGCTTCTGGCGCCGCTGCCGGCGCTGTGGACGGCGGAGCTGGCGGCTGAGGCTGGGCTTCTGAGAGCTCCTCTGTATTTGCGCCGGTGGTGCCTGACTCATCATCAGATGAAGACATCTCGACTGCCATGCTCCACGAGACGGTCAAGCGGATGGCTTCGGGTCGCTCGGTTGGAGTGCTGGGCGCTTCGTCTTCTCTGTGACTTGCGCAGCTGGTTTTGTCGCTGCTGCTGCTGCTTCTATTGGTTCTGTTGCTTCTGCTACTTTTGCTGCTTTTGCAGCTTCTGCTGCTTTCAGTGTCGCAGGATGAGTCGCTGCTGAAGCTGTTTGAGTCGCTGCCCGCTACTGCTACGGAAAGTGACGTCATGCCTGGGGAATTCTGGAGAGGCTGATGCGTAGGCGGAGGCAGAGGAGGGGGCGGAGGAGGAGGCGGAGGCGGGGGCGAAGATAGGGGCGGAGGCGGGGGCGGAGATGGGGGCGGAGGCGGGGGAAGATACGGAAGCGGGGGTGGAGGAGGGGGCGGAGGCGGAGGCGGAGGTGGAGCTGCTATTTGGGGCAGCCGCGCTGCCAGCGGTGAGACCGCAGCTGCGACAGTCTTCAGCGGCGGAGGTGGCCGCACAGGCAGCTCAGTGAAAGCCGGAAACGACACAATGGAGCCGTCGTCATCTCCCTCGTCTGATTGCAGGTCTTTGCAGTCTGGCCGCAGGTTGTCATCAAGCGTCGTCAGGGAATCACTGTCGTCATCGAACAGTAGCTGAGACTCGGACGCCAGCTGATCGTCCGGGCCATCAACGATCATGTTCCTGACCGCCTCCTCGAGCTGCAGCAGCTCGGCCAGCTGCTTTCGGCGCCTCGCCTCCGCTCTGGAGACCGGCTTCTGCTGCGGGCCGCGGGCCGGCTTGGGGGCCGCAGGTTCCGGCGGCAGAACCCACCGACGCTGCGGAGCGGCCGCCCCCACCGCCAGCGTCTGCGGCCTTCGCTCGGTTGCGAGGCGCGTTGCTCGGCTGGGCGGTGGCTGCGTCCTGGGAGCGACTGGTTGCCGCTGCGAGCGCTTCTGCCGCTGCTGCTGTGGCTGCTGCTTCGGCGGGCAGCGCTTTGGCTTTGAACCCGCAGGCCGAGGAGGCGGCGGCTGCGGCGCCGGCATCGGCGGGGCAGCAGGGAGTCTTTTTTGGTTCGGCTGCTCAGCTGCGGTCCGCCTTGGATTGGCCGAGATGGGTGGGGTTTGGCGCGGGTGCTGCGGCGGCGGAGATGGCAGCTGGGGTGGCGCGGCGGCGGAGACTGACGAGGTCGCCGAAGAGGCGTCCTGAGAGTCAAGCAGGCTGGCCAAGAACGCCAGCCGGTTCGGCTCCGATGGCGTGGCCTGCCTGAACCAGCCGCTGAAAGTCGCCACCACGACCTCCGACTGCCTCTGCTGACCTGGCCGGGGTTGCCGCTGCTCCGCCGCCTCCTCCTCCTCGGCTTCACCGGCGGAGGACTCAGCAGACGGGGAGTCTCCATCCATCGACATTGCAGAGGTCGCCGGCGTCGGCATCGGCGGTGTCGGCGGCGGTGTCGGAGTTTGCGACCGCAGCATCGGCCTCGACGACGCCGGGGTTGGCGGCAGGCTGCGGCTGCGGCCTCGCTTGCTGTCGCCGGCGCAGCGGCCCCGAGACCGGGAGCGGCGGCCGACCCGCTTGAGGAAGCTGCGGAAGAAGCGGAACGGTCGGCTGCCAGCGCTCTCTCGGCTGCCCAGGGTGGCGCCGGTGGCACCGTCGGCAGCGTCTCCGCCCGGGCAGCAGCGAATCTCCGGCGGGGCGGCTGCCCTGCAAACGGGAAGGCGCGGCCAGCGGCGCAGCTGCGCGTGGCTGCGGGCGGGCGCCGCTTCTGCGCCGAACTGGGCGGGCTGACGGAAGTCAGCGGCGTCTCCAGCTGCACAACGCAGGCAGTCGCTGGCGGGCCCTGCGGCCGAGGCGGCGGTGGGGCTGAAGAAGGTTGCGGCGTTTCAGGCATCGGAGTCGGTCGGCTGTGGGTCGCTGCCGCCCGCTCTTTGAATGGGCAGCCGCCGCTGATGTCGCCGCTCGGTGCAGCGCTCGGCCGTCGACCTGCAACTGTCCCCGACACTGTCCCCGGCCGCTGCTGCAGCTGGGCCGCCTGCGGCCGGAAAGCCTTGGCCAGGTTCAGCCGGCCGAAGATGATGCCAGGGACGGCGGCGGGCGCGGGGCTGTCGGCCCGCCGACTGGCAGCGGTGACCCGGACTCGCTGGCGGCCGCCCGTCGCCGAAGAAGCCGAGTCATCCGCTGCTGCCCAGCCTCGGCTGCTGCCGTATGCAGGACGCATGGCTGATGCTTTGACGAGACTTCCGCGTGTTTTTGCTGAACAAAATGCACTTGCGAAGTGCACAATCTCTGTGTCAGCAGCCACCTTGCACGTGTCTGGCTAATTTAATGCACGCGATTCGTACCATAGACTTAAGAATCTGTTTGGCACTTTGCAACTGAAGCAGTGTGGCCGCTGAGTTCAGTAGTTTGAACGCGTATTATTGGATATTTTAGACCTCAAGAATTTTGTGTCTTTGCCTACATGCAACTTTCACAGTCAGTGAGAGTATGCGAGAGCCTTAGAGAACCCTACGAGGTCATGTGCCCCCAAAATGCAACTATCTATTCGTGAGTGCATTAAGCATTCCGATGGTTTTCTGTTACTAGGCTATAGTATCAAAGTGACCAGCGCTACTACTGCATTCTATTGCCGTGCAGCTGAAAGGCTGGAATTCTTCAGCAAAATGCACCAGTTCGGCTTCACCTCGATACTCTCTGGTAATCGCACTAAAACACGTGATTAAACTAAAATAGCTTGTATTACTGGGCTCTCGCCGTGCCTGCAACTCTGCTGCAGCTGCGATGCTTGCTAAACAAATCTTTTAAAACTTCACTTTTTTAAGACAGCTTACTTGAAACTGACAGTAGTGACAGACGATTGCAATAATGGAAGAGTTGTGAGCAAGTCTAAAATTGAAATGTGTGACAGAACGCAGGCGACAGAAATGCGAGAGTGTGACAGAAATGCTGACAGAGGCGAGAGTGTGACATGCAGGCGAGAGTGTGACAGAAATGACGAGAGTGTGACAGAAATGCAGGCGAGAGTGTGACAGAAATGCAGGCAGTGTGACGAGAGTGTGACAGAAATGCAGGCGAGAGTGTGACAGAAATGCAGGCGAGAGTGTGACAGAAATGCAGGCGAGAGTGTGACAGAAATGCAGGCGAGAGTGATGCGAGAGTGTGACAGAAATGCAGGCGAGAGTGTGACAGAGATGCAGGCGAGAGTGTGACAGAAATGCAGGCGAGAGTGTGACAGAGATGCAGGCGAGAGTGTGACAGAAATGCAGGCGAGAGTGTGACAGAAATGCAGGCGAGAGTGTGACAGAAATGCAGGCTAGAATGACAAATTTAAATACCAAAACCAGCAAAAGATCCGAATGCGTGGGAGCAGTAAAAATTTGTTTTCTTGTTCATTGAAAATACGAGTTGAGTCTGCAGCTCAAATTGAGTGTGACTCGCAGAGCTCACGCAGCTCGAAGACCGGCAAAAGCCGGCAGAAATTCTTTAGGCATTACTCGCAGCTTTTGTGAGTGAAAAAGCCAGCCAGTCTCTCGCCAAATTTATACCCCCCCCTCCGCTTTCTTTTGCGTCTTTCCACATTTTTCGTCTAAATTCAGCTTGTGGCCCCATTGTGGCCCCGAGACAGCACATTTTGACCTGAGCTGCCCTCTCCATGTGTTGTCTATTCATTGCTTTTTCTTCTCATTTTTTTTAGAGTAGCGCTTGCGGTAAGTGGAAGTCTGTTTACAACTCGGAGTAGCACAGCTGACTACAATTGGCTTCGTAAACAGTCTGGAATCTCTGTCTAAGATCTTCGCATTTGCAACAGGTTTTTATTAGCTCTGCCTAGGAAAATATTTTCGACCTCAGAACTCCTAAAAATAGGTAGCTCAGACACGATTGAAGGAAGTTTGGCCAAGTTGCGTTTTGGGGTAATAAGCTAAGCTAAATACAGCTATTATCCGCGACGGGAGAGGAAATCACGTGATCTGGGGTGCGCGAGCTTGGCCCGTCACGTGACCAGCTATAAAATTAGATGCAGAGTAATATTCGAGCAACTTCTAATATTAGAACAGGCACGTCCTTGAGGCTAGAGATAACAAGAACCGGCCTCAATCTTTAACCATTACGAATTTACTGTAAAGAAAGCAGGTGGCTCTCTGACTGGTCCCTCAAAGTCTAGTATTTTCCTCCGCCAAAGCAATAAAACGGGATGTCAAGCTATAAGTCTGGGAAAGAAATACGGGGTTTGCCACGCAATTTTGTTATGTTCAGCTGTTTCCAAGTATTTTTAATGTCCTTCCGTATCTCGCTAACCCGTTGAAATTTCCTGTAGGTTCAAATCGTTGAAATTTTTGCACACAGTTTAAAGTTTATCTGGTTTATCTCAACTTACCGATGTTCTTCAAATTGTACCAGTCCCTGAACGGCTCTTTCTATAGAAGGAAGGTTATGATAAGCGCAATTTTTTTAGAAAGAAACCGTTTGAAGAACGGAAGTGAATTCTGCATGTTTCCGGAC